>NDGM011125022.1:0-11676 GCA_002564305.1 Octomys mimax
GAAAGATTTGTTCTAATAGTGTTTGGACAGGATATCATGTCTGCATCTTATACTATGAATAACACTACGAAGACAACAATATGCAATGTATTAATTATTGAAACTGCCATATTAACTGATTTTGAAACATCTCATTGCTATTTTTTTCTCAATGAAATTCATAAAAAAGAATATTATTTTGCCTGACAATTTGAATATAAATATTTTCTTATAATCTGAGAATATTTTAAAGCACATACCTCAGTTTCAGCTGTATTGCTCTATAGAACAAAATGTACTTCACTGATAAAATCTTAAAATTTGACATGGGATGAAATAAATCTTATACCAAAGCCTCCCCCCAAAAAATTATCCCATGGCATATCTATATCCATAGAGAGAGATAGATTTGAATATATTAAAAGTTGTAAAATTTAATGTTAGCTCAAATGCCTTTTACTTGCCTGACCATAGATGCTGAAAATGTAATAAACGCCTCCTACTTTCAGCAGTTGAAGTTCATTAAGTAGTCAAGGTCTATACCTCAAGCCCTCAGTTTGAACTTACAGGTCAATAGACTCAGATATGCTGTTTATCAAAGTAAGTAAGTTGTACATATGAATATACCTTTAATGCCCAGTAATTTGCATGTAGCTCTAGAAATAATGACTGAAAACAGAAGGTTTCTCACTAATTAAATGGATTCCTAAAAGAGCTTCTTTAACATAGGAATTTAAAGAAACATTAATTGTCTTTTTAGTCCAAGCTTCTTATAAACAATCATCTCATTCTCAAAAAGGAGAGGAAACTCCGTGCTCCCCCACCTCCAGGCTTGGCAACACCAGAATTCCCAAACCTGTGGTTATAACACACTTCTCGATGTTCAGCCCCACAACCTGTCTGTATATACATGTGAATGTTACCTGGATTTTGTTCTACGTGAATGATCTCTCTACATAATTCACTGTAGATTTAGGGGAGCCAAACTGAAAATGGCCACCTTCTAGCTTTGGGGAGCATGAATGTTAATTTCTTATCTCACCATAGTTTTTCTCTTTTGATAAATAGACTGCTGTGTGAGCTGGCATCAGAACTCAGCCTGAAGAGGCACAGCCTCAGCCCTTTACCTTGGACAATTTGATACTTAAACCTTCTATGCCAGTCAACTTTGATTTGTGCTTTGTGTGTTTAAGTGATAAAACAGAAGCACTACTCTACAACCCTAATTTAAAAGATGACAGATGCCTTGTGTGTTTGAATCAACCTTTATTCTTTTGATTTGGCTTTCAAATATTTTAAATTTTAAAGCAATGAATTGTACATTTTATTCTATCACAGATGTGACATGTTTTCATTTACTCTTTTCATGAGAAAAACAGTGAATGTTTTCTTTGTGGTTCTTAGTACATATTGAATGCTTTATAGACTTTTGAAATTTCAAAATCCCCATTTTCCAGCGTAACTGACTTCTTGTTATTTGCTGCTATTTTTAATAATAGTTGGAAAATATGGTGTTATTCATAAGTATGTTTAAGAAATTGGAGGACCGGGGAGATAGCTCAGTAGAATAAGTACTTGCCTGGCAAGTGCAAGGTCCTGTGTTCAATTCCCAGTACTGGAAAAAAAAGAAAGAAATCACTTTAGGGTCTGCACTACCAAAGGGGGGAAAAAAAGGTAAAATTTGTGACATGTGTATTTATGTGTATATGGTGTATGTGTGTGTGTGTGTGTGTATGTATGTGTGTGTGCTGTGGTGTGTGGTGTGTGTGTGTGTGTGTGTGTGTGTGTACACTCATGCACAATTAGTAAGAGATCATCTCCATTCCAACCATTAGAAAAATATCATTATTTAATGTCTATGCTATGTGATTGAATAAGACTGGCTATGTTGACATTGTTAAATTATATAAATCTCATAAATTCACCAGGCAATATGATAGACAATGATTAGCTTAAAGACCTCTGACAAGGGCTGGCAAGATAGCTCAGCAAACTAAGCACCTGCTTAGGCAAGTGCAAAGACCAGGGTTCGATCTCTGGCATCTCATGCCATTGCAGTTCCACTTGTGGGCTTGCTGAGCCTGCAACTGAGTTCCGGCCTGGTGATGCACACCTGCAATTCCAGCACTGGAGGCTGAAAACAGGAGGACCACTCTGAATCTGAACCGCGTAGTGTGAGACCCTGCACAAAATACCTTTCAAAAAAAGGAACCCTGAAAAATGCCCCAAAATGTAAAGAACACATCTCAAGCCTTCTTTTTTGTTAAGAAAATTATAAAGAATATTTTAGGTAATACAATACGCAAATTGATTAAACAAACTTTTGCTATTACTTTGCTCAGAAAGTATAGTTGGCTGAATAAATTTTGAATAACTTGAAGGCTAAGAAAATTTATAGTGAAATACAAAACCTACACAGGGAGGGCAGATCAGAAGTTGGACAATAATTTGAACAGACTATAGTAAAAGTTTAAAATGCTGAAGTCATAATAAATTTTGGCTCTTTGCATAAACAACATGTGAAAAGGTTAAAGCCCAGGGCCAGCTGAGAGCTCTATTGCTATGGTAAAGTGCCAGTCCTTACATGGGCTGTGAAAGTAGCTGCTTACTTAAGTACTGTCATTTCAATGGTCCTAAAGGGTAGCCTCACATCTCTGAACAAAACTGTATCTCCCACATCCTTCCATAGTGCTTGAAATGTTTGGCACCCATTGTAATTACTTACCAATTAAGGGGTGATCTAAAAAATATAATGTCATGGATCTTTCCGCATCACTGGGACAAAACACACAACACCCACAACTTGCAAGGGTGCAGGTCCTTTTGAACTCAATATTTTTAGTGGTTTTATTCCATGGAAAGCTGACTCCAAAGTAGAAGTGATAAGACAGAGGGGAAAGCTACCATAGCATCCAAGAAACAGAGCAAATGGAGAGGATGTGGAGAGCAATATGACTTTCCAGGTTACATCCCTGTTGACTTGCCTCCTCCCAGACCATGTCTCTCAAAAGTAAGTCAGTATAACACCCCCATAATTCAGTCAACTCTGAAATGCACTGCATGTGAGTGCATGACACTTTAGAAGACATTTGTAATGTAAACCATAGCATCTGCCCTGAACTCCGAAAGACTCACGTGCACCTCCCTATGTGGCATGTACTCAATCCATCTCTGAGAGTTGGCAAAGTCTTAACATTGTATACTTGAAAAGTCCAAGTCCACAGTCTCCTCTGAGACTCAAAATAAACTTCTGGTTGTGAAAGTCGAAAAGCAAGTCAACAATTCTAATATTCACTGGGGTAACAATCTCATTGCAAAAAGGAGAAATGGAGGAATAAAAGGGAATAGAATCAAAGCAGTACTGAAGCTCAAGAACAACATTAAATCCTGTAGCTTTGTGTCTAGCACCAAAGGTAAAGATGGAAGTTGTAAGGAGCCCATATGGCTCTGGCCCTATGGTACTGCTTGTCATGGCCCTCTTGGTTTCTCACCAAATAATGCTTGTGGCTTTCCTCAGATATTCCACACTTCTGGCTTTTCCCCTCTTCCAGGGTCTCCACTGTACCTTTGACCTCACTTTCATAGCTTCATACGCTGCCCTCTCAGGGGCACACTGACTGGGCTTCCAGGCCTTCTTCTGAAATCTGGATAGAAGCCACACTTCACTGCTCTTGCATTTTTCATGACTGTAAAATCGGGTTTGCATGAATGATGCCAAGATCCAGAATTTGTTCAAGTGTTAAGCAGACCCCTTGCATTATAGCTGCAGAGCTCTGCACAGTACCTGGGAGGCTGAGTACTGTGAAACAAATTCCAGAGAGCAAATCATGCCCAGTGTTCTCTAGGGATCCATTCTGAAAGGAAAACCTTTCAGTTTTAGATCCTTCAGCCTGTGAGAGGCAGGGTCTTGCTGATTCTTTTTAGCAACTATATTTTTAGCAACCAAGCTATCTTCAGCCAAAACTTTATAGGCCTATGCAGTACAGACATTTCCTTTCTAGAGAAACTGAAACTTGTAAAACTGACTCAACTGTGTAATTTGTTCTTGAGTCTCCATGTCTATGACTGGTTGTTGAGATTCCTTCACATTTCCTTATCCACTTTAATTAGTGCACTGCCATTAATTTCAGTGCCCCATAAATTTTTAGGGTAAAAGCAAAGCATAGGCACATTTCCTGCCAGAGTGTAGGTATGCAAGTCCAACTGGAAATGGAATCCTCATGCCCAGTTGAAACCTCCAGAACACGATCCTCACCGCCTGCATTTCTATCAGCTTTCTGATCTTCTGAGCACTGGCCAAGTACCACACACCAAGCTCAGTTTACAGCATTCTTGGGCTTATTTAATAGCATCTCCTACCCTTTCCAATCTCCTATTTCAAGCCAGTTCCAAGGGCTTTTAAACCACATGGTCAGGAAATGAGCAGTAATGACTTCACTGCTGATATCAAACCCTACCCTAGTTATTTTCCTGATAACTGGGACAAAATATCTAACATTGATAACTTAAGGAAGTAGTTGTTTATTTAGGCTCATGATTTTCATTGGGTTCAGGTCATAACTGACTCCTAATGGCATGACAGAGGGACATAGCAGAATGTCCTCAGTTACTCTTCTCTTGTTGCTGGGACAACTACCAGACACTCGAAATGAAGGAAGGAAAGGTTTATTTATCTCACAGTCAGTGGAGGTTTCAGTCCATACTCCGCTGGCCCCAAGGCAGAGTGGCACATGGCAGAGAGCAACCTTTCATGGTGGCTGCAAAGAGCAGAAAGCAAAAGGAGGAGCAGCAGCAACAATGGTTACAGACACCAAATCTGTCCCCCATATGTTGCATTCAGGCTATCTGCCCCAGGCCATGTGTAGCACTCATATCCATAACTCCAGGGGATTATGAGTTAATCACTAACTTGAGAAGTCTACCCAATACTGCACAAGGCCTTGGGGGACAACTAGACACAAACCATAACACAGAGGAAAGCTGCTCAGACGATGGTGGCCAGGAAATGAGGGGAAAGGAGGCGTCAAGGGCTAAAATACACTCTTACAAGTCACTCTCCAGTGACCAACCTCCTCCTCCCAGGATACACCTCCTAACTGCAAGTGAACTATAACACCCCAATAATTCACCTCGTCAGAGCCCTGCTTAGGAGCACAAGAAGGCTGTGAGGAATGTTCAAAAATTAAACCATAAGAAATATCAGTCAGAAAAATAGCCTGAGTGATGACCCTCAAGTTCCCACATCCCAGATGGGACCTATGAATATTGTCATGTTTGTCAAAACAGACACTTCAAAAGTGTTAAAATAGTGCATCTTGAGAACATTAATTTAGAGGAATTCTTAATCAATAAACCTTAATTTAGAGAAATCCTTTAATCCTTGGAAATTTTCTTGTTTTATCTGAGTTGTTCCAAATTGTCATCACAGTGTCCTTATGAAAACAAGGGGAAGGCGATTAGGCTACTGATGGCAGCGGAAGCCAGTATGATAATTAAAGCAAGATGAAAATTGGTGACTCCGAAGCCCGAGCAGGAGCAGGATTCAAGGGACACAAGAAGGGCAGCACTGGAGTCTGGGGAAGGCAAAGATCCCAAGTCTTCTGGCTTCACTAGAGACACCATTCACTTGCATGTTAAGCCAATATACATAGTTACTTGTTATAGCAGTAGTAGGAAACAGGTGACCATCAGGACAGCTCAGTCACTTGACTCCCACTTAACTCTGCATTCTAATTAGGAATGACGACATCAGGAATCAGGATAGCAACAAGGATGGCAGGTAAAGTTTTAGTCTAAAGTCAAAAAGAAGGCTCCTTCTAAAAGAAAATAGACACTTACATGGAGTGCAGTTGAACGTATCCTATTGCTGTCACCTTACTTTAATCTTATTTCTGTGAGAGTAAAACATTACCACGGTGTGCTGTATAATCTCAATAAAGGAAGCATTTGATTGTGAAGTGACAATTTAATCTTTGTCTTAGAAAATACTACACATGAATAAAAATCTCCTATAATAGGAATTCAAGAAAAAAATCATTGTAGTAGTCTTCCTTCCATGGAGTATATAAACAACCAATTCACAAAGAATCTTCAGATTTTTCTTATTTTTTTTTTTGCATGAGAAATAAACACCCCTAACGCCAAAAGGATTTTTCACCTTAATTTGTGTACTGTATTCAAATACTCATTCAAGCATAATGCTTATGGAGGTATAGAAAAGAAATGAAAGAATCCTACCCTAGTGAGAGCTAATGATCTAAGGGTGAGTGTGTCCTTAGAATCTAACTGTATTACTTCAGAATCTAATTACATTGGTTTAGAGGTTTAAACTTATATACATATATATTTTTATAATTATATTAGACCTTCCTTCAAATCAATATGTCAGAAGTATAATTTAATACAGTGTGCACTAGGGGAAGTTGCTGAATAGAAGTAATTGAATACAATTAATCAGAACAGATTCCTGTAAGGGTAAGTTTTAAGATGATTTTGTAAAAAAAGAAAGTCATAGTTTGGCAGAACAAAACAGAAATGTTTTTTCTTTGTCTGTGTGTCTGGAAATGTTGTAATTTGTCTCTCACATTTTTTCTTTTCATTGTCTTAGTACATTTTACATAGAAAGAGTGATAATGACCACCATAAGGTATTTGTACCTGTGCAGGATGTATCTTGCTTCTTTTCCTCCCCCTTTCTTCCCCTCCCTTCACCCTGAGTTCTCCTCCTTATTTACAAAAGCTTTCTTTCCTTTTTTCATTCTATCATTTTTTCTTGTCCCTTCCCCCCAACCATTTCCTTTCTCATTTGAGTGTTTTCTCCCCATTTCCCAACTATCCATTGTACATTTTGCTCCTTACTTACACTTTTTGTTCCTCACCAGAAAAAAACATAAAACCTCTACACATGAGTGTCCAATTTATTTCCCTGAACCATATGGTCTCAATGTGCATCCATTTACCTAGAAATGTCTCAAGCCTATCATCCTTCTTTATGGCTGAGTAGTACTCCATTGTACAAAAATACATATTCTTTACCCATTCATTGGTTGATGGTCATTTAGACTGTTTCCAAGATTTTGCTATTGCAAACTGTGCTCCTGTAAACGTGAGTGGGTATATATCCCTGTGCTATGATGATTTGAACTCTTGGGAGGATATCAAACAGAGAAATAGCACAATTGAACTAAGCCTCTAATTTTAGATTTTTGATTTTAACTATTTATTTATTTGATGCAGAATCTTGCTACACAGTTGACACTCCTAGTGATCCTCCAGTCTCAGCCTCCCCAGAGCTGGGTTTATAGGTGTGCACCACCACACCTGGTTTCAGGACCAGCATGCCATGCAGTACTGGGGATTGAACTTTGTTCCTTGTGCTTGACAGGCAGGCATTTAGACCACTGAGCTATCCCCAAACGCCTAGATTTTTGAAGACTCTCCAAACTGATTTTCATAATAAAACAGGAATTTCTGCAACATTTGAATCCAGAGCCAAAAGGAAGGGCAGTTCTGTCACAAAGGATTGCGACCTTTCTCACAAACCAGTGTGCAACAATAATGCAAGTGACACCTCTCTGGTTTAACCTGGATATAGCAAGCAGCATCTGAGTACATTTTAAACCCCATAATGGCACTTTGTTTAATGGCAAGTTGTGGAACACCCCTGCTAAATCATTCCTGGCATAATCAATGTAGTCACTGCCGTGTCTAACTGCATTTTCCTAGGTTTGCTGCCTTAGCACATTTCCAGCACTGTTTCTTCCTCTCCTTCACTAGCTCTCTCCTAAAATGCTCTGGTAATCATCCTTTACTGAACCTGAAGGTTGTGTCCTCTTTTGAATGTTCGTCTACGCCGATGGCCTTCTGAGTTAAATGGCTTGTGATTACTGTTCCCTCCTTAAACTGTGTAACTTCTGTAACTGTACAAGTAAGCAGTATTCTGCCCAAATTCTTCCCTCTAGGAGAACAAGAGAGTGAAGCAAGGTTATTGGTATCCATGCCAAAGAAAAAGGGACTGACAAAGCCAATTCATCCTCTTGTCTACAAGATTAAATAAAAGAAGCAAGCCAAAGTTTCCTCTGAACCTTGACCTGGCTGGAGCAGTGTAGAACAACCTTATTCCTCATTTATGTCAGACTTTGAAGCAGGGTCACTCTGAGCATGAGCTAAATTTGAGCTATTTATTTCTGTTAATGCAATCAATTATTATGACGGTGCATCAAGATTGGGAGTGAGTGAAATGTCTAAGGATTCTCAGTCTATAAGAATTCTATTACAAGTAACTCTGTATTTCAGTGCCAGTATGCTCATATTCAAACATTCCTGACCTCACCACAGATAAATAAATCCAAATGTAAATGCGGGCAAACAGTCAATATACATCATATGTCAGGCTTCTATGCAATCGTCATGTAGTTTCTCTACCAAGAAAGTAATGAAGATGTTTGTAAAAACATTGACAGATGTAGTTGTTGATGAGGTAGTAATGTTCACTGTTGAAAAATAAGAATGCTAAAGACTATCCATAAATATATGCACATATTTCAGAAGTGAATAAAATCTATAAAGAAAAATAAAATATTATTCTATATTTTTATTTGAATATGAATTTTAATAATAAAATACTATTTACAAAAATACAGCTATTAACGTAGATAGGCTGGAGAGATAGCTCGGTGTTCTAAGCATCTGCCTGGCAAATGCAAGTGTTCAATCACTGATACTGCATGCCATGCGAGCCCTGGAATCCCAGGTACACTGTGCAGGCCACTGACACCAGGCCTGGTGATGCGCACCTGTAATCCCAGCACTGTGGAGGCAGAGACAGGAGGATCACTATGAGTCTGAGATCCATAGTGAGACACTGTACCAAATAAAGAAAGAAAGAAATTACTTGTAAAAAATAGATAACTTTAACTTTTGCACCCTCAGGCATATATATATATATATATATATATATATATATATATATGACATAAAGGCATTAATACCTTTTGCTTGTCAAAGATATATCAAAGCACTGCCTTCATAACAATGTAGGAATTCAAATTTTCAAAGTTAGAGTCTTTCACACAACATGAATGGATCTAAAATAGACCTTGTCCCTCTATTGTTCAAACTAACTATTAGCAGGATTATATTTTGCTAAGATTAATATAAATTTTTTGTAGTAATAGTCACGGAGGTGAAAGCATACTTCTCAGATTTCTCTTTAAGGAAAACTACTTCAGCTTGAATCTTTGGGCCCTCCGTATAGTGTCCACCATGTCTTTTCTAGATTGTTGCTCTGACATTGACTGAGTAGATCAGGCAGGGAGTTGCAGCGAGTATTAGAATCTCCAGCCATCCATGAATCCCTTGCTATCCATTCCTACCTCATATGGGATTCTCCTAGGGGGATTCTTTGGCTACAGAACTTCCCATCTGGGCAACCTGAAACTGATTGACTAATCGCTTCTTTTGGGTTCCTTGTGTCCAGTTCTGCCTTTCTCCTTTGCTGTTGAGATGTACAGTCTCTTTCTGCCTATTCCTGTTCCTGCTCTCCTTATTCTACATGAGCATTTGCTCTATAAATCTCTCTCATTGCTAATTTCAGTCCCAGTGTTTTCTTTTGAAGGGCTCAAAAGGAAAAGAAAACAAAGTGTGGTTCTAGAACTGGGGTAAAGGAAAAAGCCACACCAATCCTTATCACTCCTAGTGATCATCTGGGAGACTAAAATTCTTGCCCCTAAATCTCTAGGCTTTGCTAGGTTAATAGCCCTTGTCTCAAAGAGGAGTACACCTATATGATGTGGGAAGAGTTTTATTTAATGAACAGCTATATTTGCTACCAGAGAACTTTGGATTCCTTATTACCAAGAACCAGGAGACAGGAAATATTCTCCAGCATGGTATGGTAAATGAAAGACCAAGAGGAGCTAGGTTTGTTTTTTAGGAGAGAGGAAAAATATACATGAGCTGATATGGTCCATGTAGGAGGTACCTCTTAGTTCCTTTATGTCCAATATTAACCAGGAGAAGAAGTGTGAAAAATACCTGGGTGTGAGAAAGGTCTATATTTCTTAAGAGTGAAGACAACACTCTGCCAACAACTTCAACACTTCCATTGATTCAAAGTAAATTATGGGCTTGATATTTGTCAAGTTGTATTCTGTTGTCTGTTTGGAAGCAATCCTCTAGCAACTCTCCTAAATGGAAGCCAGGAGTCTCATACAGAGTGCTTTTCTCTATGGAAGAAAGGTTATAAAGCATTTCCCTCCATTAGGCTTCATTATTATAAGATCTTCATTAAATTATTTTTACATCAGTTATCAAATACTTTTTTAGTGCCTATGCTGAGCATAGTTGTTCTCAATAAAGTAAGAGGGCATAGAAATATCTTTTCTATAAATCTGGGATGATGTATATGAAAATACTTGAAGAGTTATAACTAAAATAGAAAAATAAAAGCCTCAAAATACTTACATTACTAAAACATGGGCTTGTATATCCAAAATGATACATTTGATTTAAATCCATGCTTGATTAACAGAAGTGTAGGAATTAGTATAATTTAAATTCACAGCATTCATTCTAAAACCTGCTGAGAAACAGGGTCTAAAATTTACAACTTAGTGTCTAAATAATGTCTCATGAAAGTACCAAAAGAGCTTCTGTATAATTGAGGTTTGCGAAAATGATAATTCACTTTTACATTTTGAAAACAGATTACATGCCACATAACAATAATAAAAAAATTGGTCCCAGTTATTTACTGAATGAATCTGTCTCCCCTGCAATCATCAAAGGTCTTTGATTTGTCATTGCCACTATTACTCTACAGACATTAAATATCTAATGAGTCGGGAAGTAAAGCTAAAAGTCAAACACAGTAGAAGAATATTGTTTAGTATATAGAATAAGAAAACAAAAATAGACCAAAAAACATAGTCATCAGCCATATTTAGCCCAAGGACATATGAGTAAATTGCAAGCATTTACCAAAAAATTATATTCCATAACATCTGGAGGAAGCAAAAAGCTTTCCAAAAGCTGCTAAAATACTTTACATGAAGGAAATTGGGAAATCTATCAAAAATAGTCTATACCCTTAGAAAAATCAGACATAAGTAATTTTTATCATGTCATTTTATATCAAATATATGCCTAAATGTATAGCTTCAAAGTAACCAAATATCCTCCACCTTACAAGCAACACAAAGTCAAGGCTCAGCCTGTAATCAACTACTATTTAGTCAAACCAAGAACAGAATGTAGTTTTATGTCTGAACTGCACATTTAATTCTGACAGCCTGACTTCTTGGGGCTTCACTCATCAAAAGCTCAGCACATAAACACACTGCCTGCAGCCTTGCATTGATTGTCAGCACAATTAATTGCCAGGAAAACTGCAGCTTTATTAAGTGTATGGTACTAACAATAAAACCACCACTATTTATAGCACAGAGCATGGTGGGATATCTATACAAATAAAATATAATAATAATAAACAAAAGGCCAGCCCATAGTCCCATGGAAGAACATCAATGAATTTGTTTTAATGCTAAGCCACAACAGGATACTCAAGTGTCCCTGAGCTAAGACACTACAACCTCTACTAAAAGACAAGAGCCTTTTATGATCTCTGCCCTGTCAAAAGAAAAATGGACATTAGCCAGTCTTTTCAAAACTATTTGTTTAAAAAAAAAAACTATTTCTT
>NDGM011125032.1:0-18636 GCA_002564305.1 Octomys mimax
CCATGAAGTTTTAATTTTTTAAATTGGAGTTAAAATCTTCCGTCACAGTTGAGAGGTGGTAGAATAGCCTAGTGTGCGCTCAGGTGCATGAATAGAACTTACAAGGTCATGAACTAACAAAGGAAAATGCTGCTGCGTTCTTTTCACTAACAACTCCCTCCAAAACTTCCACTCCAAAACAGGCAGCACACTGCACTGTGTGAGCAGCGCCTGTGACAGGTTGCCGACCACGGAAGCACTGCGCCGATGTGCTTGCCCGTGGCCACTTGGGGACGTTAGCCGGCTCAGGCCCATTTAGCCGGCTCAGGCCCATTGCAGGGTCACGCTGAGCAGTGACAACAAACAAGCGATACATTGTCATAGCATATTTTAAAGTTTTCTGAAACAGTTTGGGTTCAATTGGTTTCACTCTGCATCTTTGTTTTTATTCTAAGCATTTAAAATGAAGCAGTAGGAAAGCTTTATCAGATTGCCAAAGGAGGCTTAGAGAAGTCTACGAACCCTTCAGGAAGTGTTCGGAAGTGGTCACTTTAGGGCTCGTTTGTGGGTTATATTCCAGTCCTGCTGCCTGTGATCCTGTAGCCATATAGTAATCACCTAACCTGTGAGCCTCAGCTGTCCCATCTGCAAAATGAAAGTCACAATAGGACAAAGATTCTAGCGTTTTGGTGAAATTAAATGAGTATAATGCTCACCTAATACCTCGACAGCACATGTTAGCCTAACTCCCTTGCATTCAGCTCCAGCAAACGTCATTCATGTGTATCATCTGAAGGCTAAAATATGTACAGGTTTTTTTACACCAAAAAATAAAAACCAAACCAAACCAAAACAAAAACCCCAAATGGCAGTGTGGCCATCTTCTTCAGCTTTCATTTGCCCTAAAGCAAAATTTTATTTTATCTTTATTATTGTTATTATTTTTTAAATGTATTTGGTTGCTGCAGCGTCTCACTATGCAGTTTGGACCCGTGGTGATCCTCCTGCTTTCGGCCTCCCCAGAGCAGGGACTATGGGCTATGCCACTATGACCAGACTCTGGCCAGCTCAGCCTGCCCTGAGGGTGAGGCTGGCGTGGTATGTGGACTGGGGATTGAACCACAGTCCCCGAGCTTGCCTGAGCTTGTCCAAGCAGGCACTTTAGTCTGCTGAGCTGTCTCGCTGGCCCCAAAACAATAATTTTAATTTCTCTCAATTGCTGATTTTGGTCTTTATTTTTCTGTATCTAAGTAATCAGCACCTGCTGATTTTTCAGTTTCCAGCACTATCTAGGAAGGAGCCCATGTTGGCCTCCCACCCTGACTTTCCTAAACATTGGTGCTGAAGAGATAGGCATTTTGCATGCACAGTGCAGTGGCTGTGTAAGTGTCACACATGGATGAGTGACACAGCGCAGTGTAATTACTTCTCCCTTGACATACATCCTGGAGCTACTGGGTTTTCCTTTTGATTAGGTTTCTATGCTTTTTTTTTTATCAGTAATTCAAATCAGAGTCTTTCCATTTTTTCTAAATCTATTTTCTTAATGTACAGATATTTTAAGCATTTTCTATCCACCTACTATTTGTGACAGGTTCTCTGAGACTTTGCGCAGCTCCACTTTTGATTGCAAGAGCTTGATTCCTGGAGAGTCCTTGTCCCTTATTCTCAGGATCTCTCTCTGTCTCTCTCTCTCTCTCTGTCTCTCTGTCTCTGTCTGTCTGTCTGTCTTTCTCTCTCTCTCCTTCACCTTTTTCAGTTACTCCCTCTGATCTATTGTCCATATTCTCTAGTAGCTTCCTGAGAAAGGAGTCATTTCTTTGAAGAAAAGCCTTTGCATATGTGAGAGATGATTATTGCTTGCATCCATGGTGGGTAGTTTAGCTGGGCATGGAAGTCTGCCTCGGAAACACATTTCCTTTAGCTTTTTAAAGTCCTGCCCTACTCACCATCTCCCATCTCCTGGAGTTTCTATTAAGTCTGAAGAATTTTGGCTGCTTACTCTTTGGTTATGTCCTAGAGTTTAAAGGATCTTTGATATTCTGAAATTTCATGATTATGTCACTAAATCTGGATTTATGTTCATCCTTTGTGCTAGACATGCAATACATTTTCAAGTCTGGAAAATAATGTATATTCTTGAATTATTTTTAATGCTCCTGTTTAATTTTTTTTTTTTGTCTTGAGAACTCTTTAAAAGTTAAAAGTCATCAACATTGTCACCAGCACTAAAATCATTTTTAATATTACATACACTTAGCGTGCACAAGGTGCCTCTTTGGTATACTGGAATATACATATGCACAGGAAAATAGCTTCACACACGTCCAGATGTATTCATCCTCCACAGCTGCAAACTTTTACCCTTGACCTGTATCTCTCCATTCCAACCTCCACCCACAGACTTGGATAATCACCATACAGCTCCACTTACGTGCATTTCAGGGTTTAAATATATCCCACACATAGGAGATACCACTAGCCATTTGTGTGTGTCTAGTTTATCTTACTTAGTACAGTGTTCTCTAGCTGTGCCCACCCAAATGGCAGAGTCTCCCTTCAAGGATAAATAGCAAATACTGCTCCACCACGTGCACCAGCCCCTGCCCCTTACTGTGCAGGGTGGTTGCCACGCCATCTCTCACTAGCTGTTGGTCTGTTCAGGCTTTTTCATTTCCGCTGGACTCAATTTTGGCAGATGTTTGGTTCTAGAAGTAACTTATTTCCCTTGCTTGTCCTGTGTGTCAGTGTATGAAATTCGTCCGCAGCCATCCCTCTGACCCTCCTGCTTCTGCTGCGTCCTTTGTAGCGTCTCCTTGTTCACTTCTGATTTTACACAGTCTTCTCTCTCTGTAGTGTAACTAAGCTGTGTTATTTTGCTTATTTTTTTAAACAGCTAACTTTTATTTTTTGATTAAAATAGTTTTTCTGTTCTCTGGTTAATTTATTTCTACTCTGGTGTTTATTATTTTCTTCCTTTTGCCAATTTCAGGCTTTTTTAAAAGCTTATTTTGTTCTTTTCCTTGAGGCATGCTAGGTTGTTTATCTGAGATTTTTCTTCTCATTATTGTAGACATCTCTTGCTATAAGATTTCTTCTAAGAACTGGTTTCACTGTATACCAAAATTTGGTAAGTTATGTTTCCATTTTAGTTTTTCTCAAGATAATTCAAAATTCTCTTTTGATTTTTTCTTGGAAAATGTTGTTTAACCAAGAATTTTATTATTTGGATGTAGAATCCTCAAGACTAATACTTGAACATTTTAAATATTCTCTCTAAGTTTTCCCTATTTTACTCTAGAAGGTAGAAATGCAGAATTCCAGCGTCGCGGAGGGGACCAGGCCTGGGCTTTCGGTACGTGCAAGGCTTGTGCGCACTTTACTTTCACATTTTGTTGAGTATCCTCACCCCTCGGTGGGCCTTGTGCCTCTGGGGTCAGGATGCCTCTGCTTTACCCTTTGCAAAGAAATGAAACTTCTGTCCCTTTCTTCTTTCTTAACATTTGTTATTTTAAAAAATTGTTACTTTTTAAGAGAATAAGATAATAGTTTAAAAAATTAGAAGTGGTGCAGAATTTTGCTAAATAAAATGATAGGAATTCAGAAATCGCTGTTATGTTGCATATTGTTGTCTTCAAATCACTTGTTCAGATTACCAGACATAAGCATGCAAAATTGGTCACAAAATTAAAAAGAAAAAAAAATTTAGAAAAAAAAACAACAACTTTGAAGTACACCACCCACCCAGCTGTGTGGTGTGCAGGTCACCTGTCCCTCTGAAAACTTAATCAGATTTCTTACATTCTTAGGCTTCATTTTCTTTGATTTATAAAGGCTAAGGCCTCTAATTTCTGAACCTGCAGAGGCTCTTACTGTCCACATCAACTTGATCTCAGGTTTTCCTTCCTCTGGTTAGAGAGTCTGCTAAGTCATTTATCTCCACTCACGTGGCTTCCAACTTCCGGCTTTTGTTACTTCCATATCCTCGTATTCTGGGTGTTTATCTTAAAGTTTCTTCGATACAATTCTAGTGTAATCTTAAGAGGCAGATAAAATGCGTGTTTGTGTGTGTGTCACCCATTGTGTTTACTCAGTAACCTTCCCACAGGCACCAGAATGATCTTTCCAAGCTTGCAAGGTTTTGCCCCTGGGTAAGCCCCTGCAGTTTTCTGTGCCTCCCCTTAGCGTGGGTGCAGATCCGGCTGATGGTGCTGCCTCGCCTGGTGCCTGCATCCCACTCCAGCCTGTTTTCATGCATCACTCTGGCCAGAGTCATGGTCTTTTCCTTCTTCCTCGAAGACCCCAAGGTGACTGTACCTTTAGGATCTGTCTCTCCAGATGGAACCCTGTCTGAGGCACTCTGTCCTGGCTTTCTCAAAACTCATTCTTTGGAGTCATTGGGATCATGCCCAAGTGTTTCGTTCACAGAAAAACCTTCTTGGTTCATCCCAGGATAGAGTTTATTGGTGAGGATGACTTAGTGATCAATTGCAAGAACTCTTTGAACCACCCCTTCCTCCTTGAGTCTCCTGCCCCATGGGGCAGCATCTAACTGGGTGCTGGAGAAGAGAACCTTGAAGAGAACCTGGGGTGTCAAGGGCCATCCTATATAATTGGAGAGGTCATTTCATAATTAAATTGTGATTAGAACTCACCTGAGGCCTCATATTTTGTCACGGAAGCTGGCTATGGTGTGTGGGAACATAACTCTGTGCCTCTGGTCACAGTGGAGGCCTCAGGGGTCCAGGTTGCATGATGCTGTGATGCCTTGGGGCAAGATTACATCAGCTGAACACATCCTGGTGCCTTGTGGACCCAGTAGCAACAGGAGAAGGGCTTCACCTTGGGGAAACAACAAGCTTCTCATTAACCTGCCATCTCTGCTCACTGTCTTCTTCAACATAAGACCCTCGTTAGCATAAAGCTGCTGCTGCCCTCAGAAGCATCTGATGGTCCCTCACCACATTCCTCAGTATAAATATGATCAATACATCCAAAGGTCCTGCCTGCCTCGAGGCCCTTCTCTGCCCCAAGAACAAGTGACCCCAGGCCCGCGGTGCACTGCCATTTGGTCTCTTACTCCTTCTTTTTGCTGTAACACCTTGTGGGACATTGGCTCAGTCCAGGGACTGGAGGAAGGGAGCTGCCCACTCGGCACACTGCCCTGTGCCCACTGCTCACATGATGGTGACTGAGCACCGGCCTCACTGCTGTCTCCCTGGGTCACCTCATTGCCCTCTGAGTGGGACAGATGCTCAAAAGCAAGCTACACTTACAGAGAAAATTACTTGAAAGTGTCGCACATTCAGCTCTTCCCTGCAGCAGCCCTTCTTTGGTTTAACAGTGGTATCCACTTTTGCTTATTACATCTGAAGATAATTACAGAAAATAATATCCCTCCTCAACACTGTTCAAACTGACATCTAAAATTGTCATCTTAAGTTTAAATAATTGCCATGGTGTAATTTGCAGTGAATTATAAATATTAACATTTTAAAATAAAACTGCCACATTATGATTAAATGTATTCATTAAAATCTGATAACTAGAAACTTACCATCCCATACTAAAAATATATAAGAATGATATTTTTTTAATAACTGGGTCTTTTGTACTTTGGCATAAATATTGTCAGGTAGGGGTCAAATGTCTCATTTTAAGCCCAAGCTTTGCTCCTATTGGGAATGTTTGCCAGGCAGAGAGTGTGGCCCAGCAAGGCTTCGTAGATCTGAGTTAATCAGCAGCTTCTATTCCCTGGGCAGGCAGCATGGGAATGTTCAAGACAAGGGAGGGGCATGTCTTTTCTTCTGACTGAAAGAGGGAGTGGAAGAGATCCCTGCAGATGACTTTCCTCTGTGTGGCACTGGAGGTGGCCCCAGCTCCTGTGAGCGGGCCACGTGCTGACCGTGAGTGCCACACGGCCTCCGCAGGGGCTTTCCAGGCACACCAGTTTTGTGAAATAACACATTTGGGAGCTGAGCATCAGGCCTCAGGCCCTTGAAAGCTGCCTGCCCGAAGGTTCCTTGTGAAGAGTCATCCCTGGGCATGTGGAGACAGTGCAGCTTGGCATCTCCATGCCCACCCCGTCTCGACCCTCCCGCCTCTGGGCTGAGCTTCTCCATCTACGTGCTGGCAACCCAGCTGGCTCCTTGTCCTTGAATGCACCAGGGCTCCTTGCATTCTGGACCCCTCTTCTTGGGGTGCACTTTCCACCCACAGCTCACACAGTCCTGTATCTGCTGACAAATCTCAAGTTTGTATCTTCAGACCACGACTCTCTTCTGAGCCCCGGACCCTTGGAGTCCAATTGTGGAAGGGAATATTTTTCCTCAGATGTTCCCGGCCATTGCCATGGTGCCAGGTATCACCCCCTGTACCTTCCACCAACACCCAGCCACTTAGGGCTCCCTCCGGAAGCCGTGTTCCCCAGCAGGCGCACACCCCTGAAGGACCCGCTTCCTGAGCAGATCTGCCCACTTCCTCTCAAGCAACAGCCTGCACACGAGCTCGGCAGTGCCACACAACTCACCGTCCAAGCGAGCTTGCCCGCTTGCCTCCCCACCTCGCTCGCCTTACCTGCTTTGCGGTCACTTCTTGCCCTGAGCTTCCTTTCTTTGTTTGCTCATTTGTCTCAGAGGGATTGGGTTTCAAATCTGTGCTGAGCGTTCTATCAGGTCTCAGGGGAAGACAGACGAGAGCTGTTGCTCCCAAGCTCATGACGTGGCGCGGAGCGGTCTGGCTTGACCTTTGTGCTGTGGGCCTTTGCGAGATACCCGGAGACTCTGACTGGGGTACAGGTTGGGAGGGAGACGGTGGTCCTGACTGGCTGTTAAGGATTTGTGGTCTCACTCAGCATGGTGAGGGTGGTCCACAGCGCACGCGTGCACGTGTGTGTGTGTGTGTAAGTAAATAATATTCTCTGTAAGAGCTCCTAACCTCTAGGGATGAGGCCTGCTTCCTGGAAACTTGAGTTATTTTTCAATGATGTCAAGAGTGTTGTTCGTGAGCGGCTATGGTCCGCTTCCTTCCTACTATCAACAGCAGCTCTCGGGACTGTGGATGTAGTTCAGGGCACAAGCACCTGCAAGCGCAAGGTCCAGACACCACCAGCAGCTCCGTCTGCCTCCATCTCTCCCATTTTCCCTGTCTGCTCACTTCCTCCTTGCATGGTCCTGTGTCCTTGCAGACACCGGACAGAAGTCTGATGTTAACACCAGGAAGAGGAGGCGGCACCAGTTCTACAGAGACTGAAACCCAGACCCCCAAGAACTTTCAGCACCACGGACAGGGCCCGGGCGGGTGAGTCCGGGTGTGTGGACTCTGGCTGTGTGGCAGACAGCTTCCGAGAGCTCTGATGGCTTGGGCTGCCCCAGCCAGGTTAGCTGAAGGCTGCAGGTGCCCATGCCCAGGTGACTTCTGCTGAGGGTTGTCAGAAGAGGAAAACAACAGCACAGCGATTCCTAAGGAAAGATTTTCCAGCGTCAGGATGTAAATGCGCTTGTGTGTCTTCCCCAAACACCACTGGCAGAGTGGCCGGAGTGCTCTGCTGGGGAGGAGGGGTGTTTGCAGGCGCATGAGTGGAGGAAGAGCCACACCCTGTAATCGAGAGCGGGGGTAACCAGGGATTAAGTGCAAACGAGTTTTAAATCCACCGCAAGCTGGCTTTGTAGGCTTGCTAAGGCATTTGTGCAGGGCCAGGAATGGAGGGGACAGAGAGCCATGGGCCTGTGGTAAGGACATCTTTTCCACAGTGTTTTCTTCTCTGTGTACTAAACTTTAACTGACTTTTTACTTAGCCTCATTTGGGTATGTAACAACAAGCACTTCTTGGTGGATGTGTTTATGGGTTAAAACCCCCTTCTTAGGTATCAGACATACATGTATCTCAGTAGCCAGTTTATTCTTTGTTTTCCATGCAAGGGTGGGCGAGTCATTTAATTTTCCAAAAGCCCAGGCCCATCCATGCCTGTGAATGGCAGCCTGGGTTGGTGGCGCATGGACCTCGGGCTGCACATCCCACCCTCTCTGCTGGAAATGGGGGCAGGGCCTTCCCCATGGCGGGGAGGCGATGGGAGGTCATTTGGTCCCCAGGGACTGCTCAGCGGGCAGCCGACACGCGGTAGGCATGGAGTAGCTTTTGGCGCTTTCCCTAGCTTGTGTGCTAGGGTTCTACCGGCTCACGGAAATGAACCCCACCACCGTCCTGTGAGGAGAGCTTGCCAAGGCTCCATGGTGGCAGCCGAAGCACCTTCTTGGATTTAACTTAGGCGATCGAACTCCAGGTCCTGGGCTCTAAACCAGTGTACCCTGGATGCCACATGTGCCAATTCCCCCCATCCATTTCTCTCCTTTCTGTCACCACCCCCGTCTTCGTATCTGTCTATCCATCATTGCCACGTCACATCATCACTGTCTGTGGCTGTTACTCACTCTGCCATCTTAATCAATCCGTCTTAATCCATCACCAGTGCTGGCTCCGTTTACACACAGTGTGTTCAGAGCCTAGTTCTACAGAGACTGAAACTGAGACCCCAAGAACTCAACCCCTGAGAACTGATCTGATTTTATAGTCTAGAACTATCTGTTCCAAAACCTGACCTGGATTTTTTTTCTTACTATATCAAGATTAAATTTAAATGTAGTCTTGATTGTTTTTCAGTGCAATTGTTCAAAACTTCACTCTTAAGAAAAGCATGGGAAAGAGTCACATTTCTCCATGACCCACCTATCCCTAGGTGCTGCAGCAAGCAGCAGGGCAGGCTTCAGGAGCTGCATGAGACGGGGCGTTGGGGGGATGCGTCTCACAGTCCCGTTCATGTGCTGTCGGGGGCTCTGAGGGCTCCATGTCTGACAGACCTGCCTTGTCCAGGCACAGCCGCAGTGCACTTGCTGCTTTAAAAGCAAGGAGCTGGCCCAGAGGCAAGTGGCACCGAGAGAGTGTGACGCATCCAGGAGAGGTGTGACACGCCCTGTGTTTCCATAGGGAGAGGCTCTGTTCTGTGACACAGTCTGCAGGGATGGGGGAGAGCTGACAGCAGACAGGTCTGAAGCAGCAGGCATCCTCAAATAGAAACTCCAGCTTGGGGCGCAGAGTCACTGGGATAACTGCATCTAATTAACGTTCCCATGTGGGCTTCCCATAAGCCCGGAAGCGTGACTGCTCCGGTGTCTCCTGAGGTCGCACAGACCACTGCGGTAGCTCCCCCTGATCCAGAGGCCGTCACAGCCCTCTCCCTCCTGCCTGTCATGTGCTCCCCCATGTGCCCTGCTTTGTCACCTGTCCCTGCCTCCCCTCAACAGTGGGCCTTCCTCTGATCCCACTGGAAGGTGGACACACAGACATTCCTCTGCCCGTCTCGAAAAGAAGTGCGTACGTGCGGGCACATGCCAGCGCTCTCCTGGAAGCCTCAGTTTCCACTGCCTGCTCCTGTTCTCCAGTAGGAGCTCCTGCAACTGCCCTTAGGAACTCTTTGAGATGCCAGTATTTTTAGTACCACACAGATCTCTAGATTCTTTTTCTTGTGTGGACTGCCTTGTGTTCAGCATTTGGGAGAGAACTACGTTCACCTGCCCAGATTCTGGCCTCCAGAAGGGCCAGCCCCTGCGGTGCGTCCGACTCAGTTTCCCCTGGGAATCAATGCCACTCTTGGTTTTCTTCTGCTCTGCAGCTCTTTTTGTGTGCGGGCTTCTTCTACCAGCTTCCAAGCCTGTTTGGCGGTCTCCACACAAAAAATAGAAAGACCAAAAGAAAGCAAGAATTTTCCAGAACTGGACTTTTCCCTGGCAGCTCTCTGCTGTTTCCTTCTTTAGTGCCTGTCAGTCTGTCTTCCACTTCTTGCGTGGCCTCTAGCGATCTCGCATGTGACATCTCTGTCCACAGAAAGCGGGTGTTGGAAGGCGACCAGTGACCTCTGGACAGTGATCACTGTTCACAAAATAGTGCCATTTTCATGTCTGCATTCTCCTCCGAGGCTGCCGCTCTCTGAGGTTGGAAAGCCTCATTATTTCTGCGTCCCAGAACGCTTATGCATTTTGGCTTCACAAGTAGTGTTGGGGCGTGGATGAGCTCTGCCCTAGCATGGATCCTGCCGCTGTCACGAGAGCAGGCTCCCATGAGCTGGTGGGCTGTCTGTCCGTCTTTCTTGTTTCTCTCCCTCTCCAGTGTGAGGATGTGGTTGTCTTTTTCCATGCTCTCCTCTGTCTGCTCCCAGAACTAGAGGGGCAGGGCCCTATCCAGCCCCATATGCCTCTTAGACTGCATGGGGTTGTAAGGGAATCAAATTGGTGACTTATGCTGAATGTGGGAGAATTTTCCATGCTTTGCTTTCATTTCAAGTTGGTATTATCTAAGCAGGTTTTTAATTCTTGGACATTTCTTCTTTTGTCATTTGTTTATTTGATACAGAGGATTGCCACACAGCTCAGACTCATAGTAATCCTCCTGTCTCAGCCTCCCTAGCACTGGGGTTACAGGCATGCACCACCATGCCCAGTTTTGGCGGCCAGCATGGTGCACCTGGCGTTCCAGGGCCCATATGGCATGCAGTACCTGGGATTGAACTCAGGTCCTTGCACTTGCCAGGTAGGTGCTTATACTGTTGGGCTATCTCCCAAGACCTTAATTCTCAGATATTTCTGATCTCTTCAGTAGGGGGAAGACTGAACTCCATCTTATTTATATCCATAGCTTGTAAAATACTTTCGGCTAATATATGGAAGATTCTCTTTGTATTTAACCTCAAATTATATTTCTGAAATAAGGAGCCTAAAGAAGATTGCAATCTAATCTCAAGTAAGAGATCTGATTGAAGGTCAAGTGTGCCTTATCTCTTTTGCAAGCAGCAGCTATCAGTGTGCCCAAAGCTACTGTGCAGGTGACTACTAATATGAATTAAAGCTGCACTTACTGCCCCAAAGGCTATCGGCAGGTTGAAAGAAAAAAAAGGTCTCAATTCTTTTAAGACTTTATATGCCCCCACCCTTTGCAGTATGATTTTTCTAGTGACCTTCTCTGGTCTGCTGTGGCCTCTTAAACATGAGGAAAGTGACCACGTCCCACTTCCAGCCTGGAGCCCCCACTGTCTCCAGGTGAACATGCCTGGCTACCCTGGGGAAGCAAAAGGCTGGAGACAGGGTGATCTCATGTTCAGACCCCTCCTCGCTCAGCCAGCTCTCAGGGCCTGCAGCCCCATGGCACACCCCCAGGGTCCCCTGGTATGCTCCCCAGGGCCCACCAGCCCAGCACAGCCGGATCCTGACCAGCACCATGCACTCATGGCTGTGCATGTGCTTGACCTGGTGACATGCTGCACTTGGGGAGGGTGGGCAGATCCCAGGAAAGGGCAGGCCTGGGCCAGAGCAGTCTGATGGGAGTACCTGGACATCTT
Source organism: Octomys mimax (assembly GCA_002564305.1). Classification (NCBI taxonomy): domain Eukaryota; kingdom Metazoa; phylum Chordata; class Mammalia; order Rodentia; family Octodontidae; genus Octomys; species Octomys mimax. Next base: position 11,367 of record NDGM011125032.1, read on the forward strand.
CACGCTGAATCCCAAGCCAGCTGTTTGTCTTGACTGATCATTTTCAAAACAGCTTTGTTGAACTGTTTAATTCACGTGCCATGCCATTTGCCTATTTGAAGCGTGTGATTCAATGCTTTTTAGCACATCTGAAACATGCAGAATCACCACAGCCAATCTCAGAGCATTTTGCGGCCCCCAGGAATCCCTACTTCCCATCACCCCACCCTGTAGCACTAGCCGACTGCTAATCCGCTGTTACTAGATTTGTCTGTTCTAAAAACATCTTATAATAAATGGATTAAAAAATATGTGGTCTTTGTGACTGGCTTTGTTTACTGAGTGAGGCTTGTACAGTTCACCTGCGCGGTAGCACCCTTCGGTACTTTATCTTCATTGCCAAGTAACAGCGCATCACATGGGTGCACTGTGCCTTGTCCGTTCGTTCGTCAGTTGGTGGGTAGGTGGGGTGCTTCTGCTTTCTGCCACTCGGTCTGATGCTGGTGCTTGCACCTGCAGGCATGCTCTCACGGTGTGCTGTCTCTTTTCTCTCTATGTACAGCGAGGAGTGGGGCTATTTGGCCACGTTGTGCCTCGATTTCCCCCTCCGGAGAGCCCTCTGACCCTTTGCTGGTGGCAGCGCCAGTTTTCTTTTCCCCATCAGAGCACGGGGATTTAATTTCCCACGTTCTCACCCTGCATTGTTCTCGTCTGCACAGCTGTCCTCGGGTATGGACTAGAATCTTCTTGCGGTCGCACGTCCTACCCCAGAGCACTAGTCCCCTGGAGTTCTTTTTATGTGTTTATCGCAGTCATTTTCATGTCTTCTTTGAGATGTGTCTCTTTAGCGCTTTCACCCACTGATTGTCTTTCTATCATTATTGTCTTCTGTATTTGATGGTGCTAAGCGTGGACTCCATGGCTTCTGGCATACTGAGCAAGCACTCCAACACTGAGCTACAACCTCAGCCTTTTTTCTTCTTTATTTTGAGCCAGGGTTTTGCTAAATTGATCAGGATGAGCTAGAGATTCTGATGCTCCTGTCTCAGCCTCCTGAGTAACTGGGATTATAGGTGTGTGATATCATGACAGGCGATTTGTATCTTCATTGATATTTATTGTGTGAAAAGCTACCATTTCCGTTGAAGTGCAGCTGTGTGGTGCCTTCCACAGAGCCTCCACTTAGGTTGGTAATTCCCAGCACGATGGGCTGTCAGACAGAAGAGAGGCTTTTAAAAAACATAAGCCTGTGAACCCCACCCAGTGTCCCCAAGGACACTATCCATCAGCTATATTTCTGATCTCTGCTTTGGCCCATAAACTCTCAGTGGAACAGCGTTGAAAGTAAGGGGACTTGGACATTGTGGGTCAAAACCAGGGGAAGCCAGCCCCCCTCCCCAGCTGGGGCGCTGTCCTCAGCGTGGGCAGACCTAGCAGACGCTATGCTCAGGCCGCAGCCATGCACCGGACAGTCTCCACTGTAGCAATTTAGGAGCTGCTCCTGAGCGCTGCAGAGTCCAGGGCTCTGGACCGTAACTGCCGGCCCAACGCGGAAGCTTCCGAAGAGCCAGAGGAACAAACGAGTGCCCACTGTCCACGCATGCGCGACGGCAGAGGCACAGGCGGGAGGCAGCGCCGGGGTGGGGCCCTGGGGCGCTTGCGAGCGTGCGGAGCTGGGTGCAGCGGCCGATAAAGGGCATCAACTCTGCTAGGAGAGCTGTGCCAGTCCGTGTGACCAAAGCGCCACAAAGGGCTCCCGCTTTGGGGTCGCACAACTTTGTTAGCGAGTGATGCAGTCTTTGCTTTGTGAAAATTCTTTACAAAATGAATTGCAGCGCAGTTCGTTGTGTAACTAGTACCTTTACAGCAGTATATAAATCTATATATGGGAGCTGTGGCTATATTTGCTTAAGGGTAGAAACAAGCCTAGGAGGAAATAAACCAAAAGTTTAATGTCTCCATCTTATTTTTCCCCAAGTCAGCATGAATCGCCTTTTTAACAAAATAGCACAATTGTCTCTCTAAAGCAGGTAGCGCTGGGCGTCAGACATGCTTGAGTCGGGCTGCGAGGCTCTGGCCCCCAGGCCTGCCCCCCGATGACCTCAGGACGATGACCGTCCTCCGCGCTTCACGCGCCTTCTTAGGCGTCTCCAGCCCTTCTCAGAGAAGAGGGAGGGCCCGAGCAGCCGTCGGGTTCTGTGCTTGCTTGCTCCGCGAACCTGGCATCCAGTAAATACCACACACCCTCCATCAGGGCTTTCACTTCCTTGTCTTTTGCCTGGCCCCTTCTTTGTTAATTTGCCTATCCCTGAGCATTCTAGATGCCAAGCCCTGGGCTGGGCAACAAACGTGCAGAGGCAAGAAGGCAGGTGGCTGTCCCGGGAGAAATCGCTGCTTCCCACCTCTCCCCCCGGGGTGGTGTCCACGGCGTTGGGCAGGTGGGTGCAGAGGCCACTTGGGTGGCATTATGACTGTTCTCCAAGTTCCGTTTTCTTGGATTGGGATCCTTGAGTCATTGCATGCGTGCTGTCCTCTGAGGGTGCCCGTTCTACCAGGCCTGGGGCCACAGCACTGGCCCTTGCCCTTCCGTGCCCTGCACTATCCCTCTGCGCAGGGGGCAGTAGGTCTCTGAAGGGTCAAGCACGTGGCCAAGGCCACGCACTCCCAACAGTGAACCTGAAGCCGTGTGGTCTGCCTGTCCCTCTCAGCCACGTGGGTGAAGGAGTGTGACGGGCCTTTCCGCAGCGTCTTCAGCAGCAGCTCCTAGCTGACTTGAGGCTGTGCCGCGCCAGAGCCGGAATTGCGTGGGCAGCAGAAAGGCTGAGGCACAATCCGAGGCTGAGGAGAGGACTCTGCTCGCAGTCCCAGAAGCATGACTTCCTCACGCCCGGAATCGGATCCTGCCCAGAGACCTATGTTGTAGCTCAAAAATCAGATGACAACGAGGCAGGTCCAAAAGTTAAAAGAAGTGCTTTATCTTAGCTGGTACCCAGCGGCGGTCTCTATGCAAGGTGCCAAGAGGTGCCCCGAGCATCGGCAAGGGGTGAGTATTTAAGCTTGAAAACCACAAAACAGGGTCATTAAGTTCATTAGGTGGTCCCATTGGGTGGGGTGCTGAAATCAGCAATCATGGGGTACAGCGGGTCATGGGATGGTCATGTTAGGTGGGGAATTCTAGTAACATGGTGAAAGGGATTTTTGTAAGACAGCTGGGTCATCAGCGTGGGAGTGCGTGATTGAAAATAGGGAAGGTGGAACAGATGTTTGTTAGGATAAGACTTGGGTCACAGGATGAAGGAGTTGGGAGGGGTAGGTGCATACAGAACAGAAACTCGGCGAGGTTAGAAGGGGCAACAAAATGGAGTTAATTTTGTCAGGGTACAACAACCTACAGCTTTCAAGCGCCTTCCACCCGCCCAGTTGCAAAGCAACGAACCAGTGGAGACAGAGCTCTTCAAGGCGCGAGGCAGGACGTGGCCTTCTCAAGAAAACGTGTGCAGCTGTGTCCCCGAGGAGCGCAGTCCCCCAAAGCACCTCAGGCTTAATCTGCCCCAGCAGGAGGAAACAGCAGCTCTGCATGGAGCTTCGGCTGTCCCAGGCCGCCGTTCTGGCCACACCGCCCCGGCTCTCCCTGGGCACCGGGACAGCTGTGTCCTTTCCGGCTGCTGGGCCCCACAGGGTGTGTGACGAAGCCCGAGCCGGGCTTTCAGAGCACTTGTTCTTTCACGACCTGGTGAGCTAAGGGCTGGAGAAGGGACCGAGGAGGAGCTTCCGCTCGCTTCTTGGTCGATCCACGCCCGTGGAGAGTGATGCGTCGCCGTGCAGTGTTTTGGATTTTGTCTTAGCATGGAATTCGGACACTCAGGAAAGGAGCGAAAGGTGGTCTGGAGTTGTAGGATTGGTTCCACACCTGTACTCACGGGGATTTTGTGTTCATTAGTTACTGAGCTCACCTGACATTGCATTTGTGCTTCCTGTGCGCTCCGAAGAACAGAACTCCTAGCGGAGGCTCAAGAGCCTGCCCTCAATTCTTTGGCCTGTCGACCTGGTTTGAGCCGGAGGGAAATCATGCAGTCCTGGGAATTACCAGTGCCTGGCTCTTTCCGGTGCTTGTCCCGTTTCTAGCAAGGCTCACTCTTGTCTGTCATTCTTGTGGATTCAGAGGTGGTTGCATGTTAGCTGATTAAAAACTCGGTGGGCCTGGTGGTAGCGCTTTGTTACAGCTTGTGTATCACGGGGAGGGTTTGGGCGGCGATGGGGTCATGTGGGTGTGGCTGTCATCGGGGTTGGTCCACTGATGTGTTCACAGCTGGGCGTGAAGCCCGAGGGGAAGCCTACCTGAGTAGTTACTTAGTCCTTGATACCAAGTGCGGCCTTAGTTACTTTTGTCCTTGCTGGTACAAAGTGCCTGGCACCCAAAGTTAAAGGAGGAAAGGCTTGCTTGGCTCACAGTCTACAGCGGCTTCCAGTCCATTGTTGGCTGGCTCCAGGAGGGCGGCTTGGCCCAGAACAGTTCATGGCACCCACAAGACAGCAAAATCACCCAGTGGGAGAGGGACAAGCCACTTTCTGTCCCTCATGACACTCAAAGACCCCATCAGGGCAGATCCAGCCAAAACAGTAGACCTCCAGATCCAGCCACCTTGGAGTAGCTCGCCCCCAGGACTGCAGGAGGCTGTAGGGGGCCACCGAGCCACGAGCCACGCAGTGGGTCATGGGGTGTGGCTTTGGAGGGTCTGTCTCTCTCCTACCTTGATACCTGTCCCCATGCTGTGAGCACTGTCCTCTGCTCTGTCCCTCTGCCATGCTGCCCTGCCTCAGAACCAGCTGACTACGAACTGAAACTTCTACACACTGTGAGTCAAAGTAAACCTTTTCTCCTTCAAGTTGTGGGTATAGGATATTTTGTCTCAGTGACGAGAAAGGAGCCAAGACAAGCTTGTTGAATATGGCAGTCTGTGGTGGACTTTGGGGTGTCACGGCAGGTTAGGAAGAAGACACTAGCTGCTCAGCTTACTCCCAGGAAAGGTTGAAGTTGGGTTCAACCATCTGTGGCTGAGTGGAGTCTGCACGCCAGTACAATGTTCCTGAAGTAAGTACTGGCGATAGCTCAGGCTACAGCAGGCTCAGCTCCCAGCTTTCTGGAGTCCAGCCCTGGGCGGAGCATGACGGAAGAGCAGACAGCAGGCAGGTCTGAGTAGCTACCAAACCGCCGCTCTCCAGGTGGAAGGTTACGGTGATGGAACTGGAGACGTTGTTTTTACCTTGTTCTCAGCAGCTCTAAGACCAGGTCCTCCTGGCTCTCAGGGATAGGGAGGGTAGGTTAGGGAGAACATTGGAAAACCAGAGCTCAGCCCAGTAACTTCGATGTTTATCTCTAATACACACATATTTATTTATTGCCTCCAACATCTTCTGCAAAATGGGAGAATCATACAATGAAGCTTCCTGGCAGGTCCAAGTTCCACAGCTCGTGGTTGGTGGGCCTGGGCCCAAACCCAGGCAGTCAAGTAATTTAAGCCAGGTATTAGGTCCAGAGGTAACTCACCCTACTTAGATAACACACCCCAGGCAAACGGGTGACACATTCATTACTGTGAGTAAATGTAATGAAACATGCTTTCTGGTGTGCCAGAGAATATCACAGGGACAGCTAATGCCACATCAGAAAGGCTGGAGCTGGATAGAAACTCTCGGAGCATCTAACTCAATCGCCTCAACTTGGGGGTTTACAAAAATATGGAAGGTGGAGGAAAAACACGATGTACCCAAGTCTCCAGCCCCTTGTTCAAAAGATGGGAGCTGAAGCCACCCAACTCCTAAACCCACTGTGCAGCCCATGCCAATTCCTAGAGGATGACACACAGAGCTTCATGATTAAGCCCAGAGCACTTTAGTATATGCATAGTACAGACATTCTTCAATATAATATTGGGGTCTCTTCCTTGGGGGATTATGGGGGAGCTGGTATGGTCTCTGAGGAAAAGGTTGAGTTCTATTTGCCTCAAACAGTGGCTGCCACAGCAGTGGACACATGAGCTGGTGGAAGCGACTGCACACCCAGAGCTGCCCTCCGTGCCTGCCCCACACCCATCCATGAGCAGTGAGAATCCATCGCCCCCAATCTCTTCCTTTCCCTCCTCTGCATCCAGTTTCCAAGTTCTGTGCAGCAGCCCCACCTCCTTAGCATCTCCACCTCTCCCTGCCTTCCTCACCACACTTGTACCCAGCCAGGGCACATCTCCTCCCTGATCACCCTCCGCCCCTGCCCTGTCTCTGCCTGTGGTTCCATCACGCCAGTTGCTTGCTTAAGACCTCTCCCACCCAGCTTCTTCATCTTCTCTCAGGGTTCTGCCTCCAGCTCCTCCTCTTTCTGCCCACCAACAAACAGTGGCTGCACCTGTGCTGTCTGTCAGCGTCTGCTGCCCAGGTGGGTGGGCACCTTACTGCTCCACCCGCCCTTCCTGGAGCATGGCAAGTTCTTATGTCACTTTGCTGATAGTGACGGAGGTGGTAGTGGAGCAAGCTCACTCGTGCGCTGCTAGGCTGGGAACTACGTGGGTCATCTCACCCCACCTTCATACCTGGGAAGGCTGTCCCACCATTTTGTAGCGGAGTGAGACAACTGGTTCACCAGGTAACCACCTGGTGGGGATGAGGGAAACACTCACAGCTCAGCCTTCCTGCCTTCAGGGCCACCGCTGTTCCCCTCATTGTGCTCACTGGCTGCCTCCCTTGGACAGGCCTTCCCTGGGCTCAGAAACTTTCCTCATGCCCGCCTTGCTTTCTAGTCACACAAAGTCATGCTTAGCCCTTAAAACTCAGGTCACACATTACCTCCGGGGTCCCTGTCTCTGCCTGTATCCGTTAGCATTTTTTGTTTTCCAGACAACTACAACCCCATAAAATGAGCCCACATGACCTGGTCTCTTTAGAACAGATGAAGAAACCGAGGCTCCCAGCAGGCGATGGGGAGCACGTGCGAGCCAGGGAGGAGTGGCCTGGGCTCAGACTCTGCTTCCTCAAGCCCAGCCTGTTTCACCACAGGACCGTGTCTCATTCTCCTGGCTTTTGGAACCACTGTCAAAGTCCTCTCTACGTGGCTGTGTGGCTTTGGGTAAGATTCTAAATCCATCCGAGCCTCCCTTTTCCCATTGGAAATTACATAGTGACACTTCCTGGAAATTCCTCATAGGAAATTCCACACAGCAAATGGTTGCTGGGAGAATGGAGGGAATCCATGTAAGGCGTGTGCAGGGGCCGGTAGTGCGAATGTGGGCCTGTGCTGTGC
>NDGM011125042.1:0-16904 GCA_002564305.1 Octomys mimax
CTCTCTCTGTCTCTCTAAATAAATAAATAAATAAATAAATGTTTAAAAAAAAAAAAAACAAAACAAAAACAAAGAAAACCACTCACTAAACACTATTTGAAGATAAATGCACTGGTTTATTTTTCCCTAGACATGGAAATTCAGGAGAGCGAGGCATCACCTCGGTACTGAAATATCAGATGGAAGATTGTTTTGCTTATGCAAGTAAAAACAAAATGAGTGCTTGCTCATGTGTCTTCTCAAGGACCTCTTCTCCCATCGATGAGAAACAAGAGACCTACCAAACCATTCCATGAAAGATCATGGTCACCTGATGGACTCGCGTACATTCAATGGAAGAAGTCATACTGTATTACATTTGATGCATAAAACTATCAGCTGATGACCCAGTGCTTTTAAATGAGTGGATCAATCACTTACCAATTTTCATTCCTCAGTACACCTACTGCTCTATGCCCTACTCCCTAGAGTACATGAAATATATCAACAAGGAACAACATTCTTTCTAGGTAATTATTTTATTGTAAAATTGAAATTTTTATTGTGTTTTCATACATAAAAGTGGCAAACTTTTCTAAAGAATAAATACTTGTTGGAGTAAGAAAGAGTTAAAACAGAGACCTGTTAAATGACCTGCAGGCCATGTGGGATGAGGAAAGGAAAACGGAATAGCAACAGCAGAGGGACTAACCAAGAACACTTGGAATGCCTCAAGGATATCCTGTTTTTGTGTCCTTGTTCCCAGATGCCTGGCAGGATGTCAATTATAGCTTAAACATTAATCTTAGGCACACATGATTAGATGTTGTTATAACCTATAGCAACCTAAAGACTTGGAGACAACGTGTAAAAACAAAGACCAAAGGTAGGGCAGTAGCTTTGTGCTCTAGTCCTTGCTTTGCTTGGATTCAGTGTCCATGTGTTTTCTTTCCCAACAAATACTTAGTGATAGAAGACTTAATTTTGTTCTTCTGGTTTTGACTTACTCTGAAGTCAGAACATCAACAATCAAATGAGGAGAAACAGTGGACATCATGAAATTTGAAGTCAAACTTTGTTTTAGATTCTTAAACACATATATGATAGGATCTCCCTGATCTCTTCAATCTTTGAAAAATCAGTTCACATAATTCTTCTCTGTTTGAAAGTAGTAATAAACTTTATAAAGACTTATCTTAGGAACATTTATTCACTGTTCTGTTGAGTAAGTGACAGACAATTAATGCAAATGAATATATAATTCAGTACTAAATAACAGATCACTTTTTGTACAAATCTGACAAATATTTTTAACTGGTCTTACAGTAGTATCTCAGCTCTGACTTAGTCCTTTGACTATTAAGTTTTAATAATAATATCAGTTATTTTTCATAATTCTTATGAATTAATTGAAAGATATTTCTTTAATTTGAGATGAAATGAGTTGCAAACTTATATATGATTTTTTTATATACTGGGGATCAAACTCATAACCTTGCACTTGCCAGGCAGGCACTCACGCCGCTGAGCTATCACCCAAGCCCTTACATATGATCTTAATACTGTAACTTGTAACACATTATAATACATTATAAACCCTTCCAGTTTGCCTTCCTTTAGTTGATGTAGATATGATATTGATGTTAAATACATTTGCCTCCTAAATACAAAATATGGCTTTGGAAGGATCGAACCTGTCATTTATAGAAACATTTAGTAAAAGTTGCCTCAAAATGATCATATGTATGTCCGATATGCTCATTGACTTTGCTTATTCACTTTCATAATTTATTTTATTTTATTTTCAGATACCTAAATGTGACTAAGCATTTGTCTTTATTTTCCAGTAAAAACAAAAGAAATTTTAAGAATAGGCATTACTTCCATCTAAATTTTGTTCTATATTTCATGTACCTTATCTATTTTTCCATTTCAAAGCCCAAGTTTCATGATGATTTACCAAGCATGAACACCAGATGAAAGAATCAGAACGAAATGTCATTGATACAGTTTAAAAGCCTGCATTCATAGATATTAGGGCAAAGCCAAAATCAACTTGACATTAAATATATTAGGTTACTTTTGTCAAACACTTCTCTTCCACTCTGCTTTGACCTAAATTTCTAATGTGATATTCTTATCCAAATGTGTCATGAGGGCAACCAGGTGGCCTGATTGTTTTAGACAAGTACAAAGAATTATCCTTTTTTCATGGAATATTTGAAATATTTTGCTCTTGCTGTGAATATGAATATAGGTTTCATGTCTCAGTGAACTAAGCAATGGAATAAAAGCTTTGAAATCACTGATCTGAATCCTCATTCCTTGCACTGAGTCACCATGCAGCCTCAGGAAGCTTGAATTCTTATTTCCCACCCTTGAAAGCATGAATTGCAACATATATATGAAAACAATATTTCATGTACTAAGATGTGTGAGTAAAAGGAGTAACAGCAGGTAATTTGTTAAGGACTTGTTAATAGAAATGCTGAACAATCAATGTGCTCTCCTCTCATACTGGTGGGGAAAAATTGTCCACCATTGAGAGGTTGAAGGCAAATGGGAAAAGAATATAAAAAAGAACTTTGTTAGTTGCAGAGCATAATTTTGCACAGTGCACTTCAGCTGAATTTATTAAGTGGACCTTTGCGGCTAAAAAGACTAATTCACCTACCATCCTGAGCAAATTTACATTCTTCCCATCAGAAGGAGGAGATCCAGCATAGTTAGTTACTCATCTTCTGGGAAATAACTGGATAAGATATGGGCAATGGAGTAAATCAGCAAAATGAAATGTATTCCCCAAATGCTAAAAACCACATGCTCCAGGGAAATATGCTAAAATATTATTTTTAATTGTATATCTACAAAAATTCTTGTAAATGTACTCATGTTAATCACTACTGAAGATCTGCTATGTTTTCTTACTTTTTGTAACACTCCATTCTTTGAAAAATGCAAGATAATTTTGAAAGCAATCAAAAGAGCCAGATTAGTTCATTTTAATTAAATCTTACAGAAAACTACCTTGTTATCTATGTGAACTTTGGTTACTACTTTCTCACCAGGAGAATAGGTATAGCCAGATTTCTACACTGTTGTAAAATTTGTAGTTTCTAATCTACAGGTAGAGAAAATATATTCTACCATAATTAAGACTGTAGGAAAAAAACGAATGATAGTGGGTGGTTTATGTTTTCATAATGAGTTCCTTATATTGGATGCAGAAATTCTGTCATATTTTCATGGAGTTTGCATAGTATCTATGCATAATTAAAATCCTACATTTTGATTTCTCCCATCCCATCTTTAGACAGGAAGCTGCATTTGTTTTTGGTGTCTATTATCAGAATCTAACTTCTACCATCTTTACGTGAAAGAATTTTCCAAAAAACTTTGATGGATACATGTCAGGGCAGACCAATGATGTAGAACAGAGCAGAAAGCCTGCTATCTATTTGGGAGTATATAATAGACATTTTAAAACTCCAAGACTACAAAAAGGTGTCAGAAAAAATCCAATTAAATTTTATCAAAATGTTTTTGTGAATTATGTAGAGAGAATAATACTGCTACAAAAGATATCCATATTTTAATCAATGGACTTTGAACACATTAGCATAAATAGCACAAAGGATTATGTAGATAGGATTTAGTATCTGGAGACTAGAAGATTTTGCTGGATTGTCAGGATGATTCCAATGTAACAGGTCCATAAAAGAGAGCGGCAAAGAGGGTCAGAGTCAGAAAAGAAAATATGATGGAAGAGAAATTAGTTGAGAGAAGTCACAGCCAAGGAATATGGGGCATCTGAGCAGTCTCTAGAAGCTAGAAAAGTAAAAGAAGGGATCCTTTGTAGTCTCTAGAAATAAACCCTAACTGATTTTTGGACTTTATTTTTCTATATTGGGAGCCACACCAACCATCTTTTCAATGAAGTCCACCTCAAGCATTTTTGTTTTTTAATTTGGAGACAGAGTTTCCCTCAGGCTCTAAATTACTGGGCTCAAGGTGGACTCAAACTTAAAATTTTGCTAGAACAATAAAATAATACATTTCTGGTGTTTTAAACTTTTATATTGCATTAAATTGTTAATTAGAAACTAATGCCCAGAGGTAAATTTAACTTCTGTATTTTAGAATGCAGAATTCTGGTATTTAAATTAGAATACAGTGACTCAGATATAAACTTTTTTTAATAGAAGATTACAATGCATCTCACTGATTCAAGTCCATTATTCTTGAGAAATGAGAATTTGAGCGAATAAATGACTTGCTCATGGAGCTAAGTTTGTGACAGAGATGTGTAAGGCTAAATTTGGAGCTATGCAAGACTCTCAGATCACTGATACTTCATTTATATGACACTGATTCTAGTGTATTTTATTTTAATTTTTATTTATTTATTTATTGCAGTACTGCGGATTGAACTCAGGACCCTGCGCTTGCCAGGGAAGCACTTATTCCACTGAGCTATTTCCCCAGCCCCTATTCAAGTGTATTGATATGAAAACTTTAGTTGCAAAAATGTTGCCGAATTATTTTTTAGTGTGATGATAGGGAGGAGGGACATAGCTGACTAGAGGACAAAGACATAGGGCTGGGGAAGTGTAATTTCACCGTACAATTCGATAGGCATCTTGCTAGGTCCATTTGTAGCAAACAGTAGTGAATTGAATAGTCATGACCCCTGCTCACTGTGGATTTTGGAAGGCAAATGTAAATAAATATAATCATAATTGATTTAATATTTGCAAGAAACAATGTACTGTTGAGTTTCAATCATCATATTCAAGGATTTTCCCTCTTGATACATATAATGTTCAAATGAGATGATACTGGAAAAATAATTGGATTCATAAAGAAATCGACATGATCGTGAGCTCTTCTTGTCCTGCAAGACATGAATATTTGCCTTTTAATTCAGTGGAGCATGTATACATATGTTTTTTCATGTCTTTGGAAACATACTTGTGAGCATTTTAAAAGCCTGGGTTTGTTTTTAACACTTCACTGCAATGCCATCAGTTTCTATGGAGACACTAACTATTGTACAGTTAGGAGTGAAAGAAAAAAAAGATTCTTCTGCTTCCTGTGGCTTTAAAACTGTCTTGCTTGTCTTTCTATTCCACATTCAGAAATAAAATTAAAATGGTATTTTTCTTTTGAGTACCACTATTTAAGTGTCAATAGGATTCACTTTTATTTCACAAAGACTATAAGCATTAATGAATTAAACACAGTCTCACAGCAAACGAGATATTCCTTGGCTATCTCTTTTTAATGCCAAACATAGTATTTCCTCGGTATGCTTATAAATCTACAATATTTTTTTCTTATTATGATAGGTGAGATTTTTAAAAATAATTTATACACTAGAAGGTACCAATATCTTCAACTTTGTTCTTTGGTACAGCTGTGGTAGGCAGATAACTTCCATTCATACTAACTGAAATTACATTTGCATGTTAGTAGGAAGCACATATTGTAGAACCAAATTAGTATTAAGCCATTTGAGAGAATAATTTTTTTCTACATAGTAAAAGCATGGCAATCAACTTCATAAAGAAATTTTACATTAATAATTTTTCCTGACTTATGATGGACCCATTCTTCCCTCTCTGTTTTCATTAATTGCAAAGGTTTTAAGTTTTTTTGATAGATCCACAAATAATATTCCATGATTCGCACTTCTTTTTTCTAAAACTCTACCTATTTTCCTAGTTAGACTTCTTGATTCATTTTAATTTCTCTCAAAATAAGATTCACATACTTCACTAAGGTATTCTTTTTAGTTCCATAAATATTGAAACACACACACATCAGTAAGTAGTACAATTAGACAAAACTTAAAACCGCTTCTAGATATAATTTTACAAAAACAAAAAGTAAAAAATAAAAATAAATTCCTGGATTCAAGAGTATTTTAATTCCAAAGTTAAATGTTAATCGTTAACAGTGAATCCGGAGTTAGTGCCATACTTTGCAGTCTAAGTACTTTTAAGTAGCACAAGGTCTTTGAACATAATTAGCACAGAATATTGAACCCTACCAGAAATATGGGATTCGTCATTAAATTTAGAGGCTTCTTTATCTCCCTAACTCTAATCATGTGTGCAGAAGACTAATTGTTAATGGCAAGCTCTTTATTGCTCATGGCTTTCTATTATTTCAAATGAAATGGTCTGCTTTGTGAGAAATAATTAGGTTTTATAGGCTTACCTGCATAGCGTCTTTTGTTGAATGTCTTATGGTTTTGCCAATTCAGATCCTGAGCTCAATTAGAGGAACTGTTCCGTAAATCACACATATTTTGTTATTCCTCGCCTTTTATTTATTTACTTTTTTTTTTACCGGCTGTAGCACATGTAGAGGCCTCACCTGCAAGTACACAGAGAAATTGTTAACGAATACAAAATCTTGGTTTGGAAAGCAAAAGCTAGGGAGATGAACACATTATATAAGCTAGGTATTCTAGCCTGATGTCTGCATTGCCCTCTAAATACATTTATCCGCAAATATAGAATAAAAAGTATTAACCAATTTATAAAGTAACTTAGATTATTTGTTTAAAAATGACCAGCATTGGTAGCCAAGTTGTAGTTCTTTTAACATGCATTTCTGCAACCCAAACCATTTCTTTGTTTCTCATGGGATGCTGGGAATCATCTGTTGCTCGGTGAAGTAAGTAATAGGAACACGTTTTTCAAAAGGGTGCATAGTAATCCTGAAAAAAAAAATTAACATTTCATTTCTGATACAGTTCAATTTACATGTTGATGGGAGCTGGGGAGATAGCCTAGTGGACTAAGCGCCTGCTTGGGCAAACAGGAGCGCCGCATAAGCGCTGGCCCAGCCCCCGGCGCACTGAGCCAGCCACCGAGATGGGGTGAGGTCATCCCAGTGCAGGGAAGGCTAAAACATGAGGATCGCTGAGTCTAAGCTGTGAAGTGAACTCATGTATTATTTTAAAAAAAAAATTACATGATGAGTGAGAGACTGATGAAGATAAACGTGTTGTTTAAAATGTTAGCATTTTCAAGAATATATTGAAAGATAATCTTTTTATTGTAGAAATATTTGCTAAGCTCATTTCACCACTATGTTAGCTTGGAATTATTTGCTAAATAACACAGTGGTTTGGCAGCCATTTTGGAAGTATGTGAGTTTTAGTAAGCTTTGTGAACCTGTTGTTCCATTTCATTTGAATTTAGGTTTTTATCTTCTAGAGATTATCTGTTTAGCCAATCACCATACACTCAGGCAAGCTACACTTGCTGCCTTGCAAGTGCTAACAGCCAGGGGGCTTTCACTCATGATGGGGATGTTTTAGTGGGAAATTACTTCATCTTAACTTTTTGCCATTTCAATTGCCACGCTGTCTTCCCCCAGATCTGCCCTGCCAGGCATCATCAGTCCCCCGAGGGCTCCCGCAACCTTGGACTCCAGGAGGCAATACTTTTTCAGCTAATACCCTTTGGAGATTATTTTACTCAAACAACAGAGGCTGGATGAATTTGTGACCTACATCTAGTGGTGAACTTGAAGCTAAGTTTGAACAATGTCATGGGAAATTGTAGTGAAATATACTGGTGGGGTGTGTATCATTTTTGATATTAAAAATAGGTCATTGTAGAAGCAGGCAGTGGTGCTATGACATTTATTTTCTGGGTTTCTTTTTCTTTTTAATTCTTTTCTTGTATAAAGGAAACCAGAAATATGTCTTTGCATTACCTGGCACATTCCATTTTGTGCAGTGGGTTTCAGGCAGGTAAAATGTTTTTTGCTACTTTGAAGCACACCTGAGATTTGAAAATGTAACAAGGTTTTACAGTTCTATAAGAAGTTGGCCAGTTGAAATACATTTTTAACATTAACTTCGGGAATATTCTTTTATAGAAAAGAGATGAGGAAACTAGAAAACCCTGTAGCAACATGAATGGCAGAAAGTTTTAATTGTAATCATTGGAATTTTCTAGTTATGAAAATGAATGGAAGACTTATTCTGTTATCCTAAGAAAGCCTAATCTACTGGCAATTTTTATTTAATAATTATCTGATATACAATAATACTTTCTACTTGGAGCATGATCATAGAAAACTGTACATGTTTTATGAGGCTCTTGTCTATATATATATATATTTTTTTTTTTCCATCAGTTATAGTCAGGTTGTTTCTGTAATGTTTACAGAACTAAATATAATCAAGGGAAAATTCTGCATCAGGAGAAGATTATTTCGATAATTTATCACTTCAATTCAGAGGGGTTTGGGAAAATGTGTTATAGTAATAATTTATAATAATAAACATTCAAATAATAATCTAACTTCAAATATTAAAATAGAAATAATTTGCATCAAATCAGTCAAATTATATTCTTGTTAACTAGGAGTGAAATTTTTTGTAGTTTTATTTGTAGATAAAAAAGTGTTTATATTTTCGTGGTTTTTTTTTTCAGTACCAGGGATTGAACTCAGGACCTTGCACTTCCCAGGCAAGCACTTATTCTATTGAGCTATCTCCCCGGCCCCCTAAAGTTTTCATATTTTCATATGCTTTCCTTTAATTTAATTTTTTTTTTTTTTTTTTTGGAACCAGGGATTGAACTCAGGTCCTTGCACTTGCCAGGCAAGTTTCCTTTGATTTTAGACATATGTAAGCATATTTTGTTCAATTCAGGTACTGCATTTATTGTTCTGTTCTGTTCTGTGTTCACTTAAGGTTATCATGACAACGAGCTTTTTTAAGTTTTCATTTGTCATTAGTAGATGTTTCTAGCAAGTGATTACATTCTTCACGGGAAAGTGAGTACTTGTATATAGCACACCTTCATTGTATTTTTATCCTTCTTCCCTTTTCTTCCTCCTCCCTCACTATATCTTTTGGCCCCTTACCTGACTCCATTTTTGACGCACTGTTCAGTTCAGGCTGGCCTTGCACTTACTGTGTAGCTCAGGCTGGCCTTGAACTTGCAGTGATCTTCCTGTCTCAGTCTCTCAAGCGCTGGGAAGACAGGTGTGCACCATTATGCCTCAGCCCTTTTACAAAAGATTTATTTTGTTTTTTTCTTTTTCTCCACCTTTTATTTTGCTTTTATTTTGCTCTTGTTTAATATTTTAAGTTTCTCATATGAGAAAAACCGTGCGATATTTAAGCTTGGGCGTCTGAATTATGTCTCAACATTATATGGACTCTAGTTGTATCTATTTTCCTATAAGAGACTCAAGTATATCCTTCTTTGTGGCAGAATAGCACCCCATTGAAAAATGTTACATTTTCTTTATCCATTCATCTGATTAGAAAGAAGTGTAACGTCTCTTTCTAAGATTTACCTCTTACAAATTTATGTAATATGATGTCTTCGTCTCTTTCAGGAAGATACTTAGAAGGGAATAGTTGATTTTTAGTTTTTCTGGTAAATACCCATACTGATTTCCATCACACTTGTGCTAGTTTACATCCCCACTAAGAATACAGACTTGTTGGCATATACAAATTTTCTGGTTTTAAAAAATAGATGTTGTATAATTTAAGCAATTCCATACCATTAGGATTCCAACTGTTTGCAAATGACTACATTATAAACATTACCATATCAACTGTTCTTCATGTATCTCTTCATATTTGTTTAATTTTCAAAATAGCTGAAGTTTCTGAGAATAGATTTGCTGTGCCAAAGATGTTCAAACAGATAATACAGTTCTACAATACATTACCACCGAAAAAAGTATCCATGTTTTGTTTTGCACATCCCATGTTAACGTTGTCCTTTGTTTTACTCTAATAAATCTAATTGTTTTGTAAATGTACTGTCTTGTATTACACAGCTATTGCATTCAGCAGGCATTACCAACCGAAAAACTATAACTACCTATAGATCTCAATCAACATATTACATAGAAATCATACAGAAATAGATTTAGAAATAAACATTGCTATAATTATTGAAGTAGTTATAGACATAGATTTAGATAGCTGTAGACACAAACACACGTATGCATTTCCATATCTACACATATGCACACAAGTTTATGTCTTTTTCCCATAAAAGACTCTGCTTATATAATTTCCTCAACCTAAGAACTGATTGGTGCCTACGTGTCTTGATTCATCCCACGAGGCTGAGCTCAAATTCTACTCTGTGTATGCAATGAGACCTATTTTTGATGATTGCTGTGAGAACTCTTCTCCTTCTTAAAACTCTTCTGGTGGGCATTCTTCTACAGTATAGCATATTGCCTTTTTATTTTTGATTAGGTCTAGATAAATTTCACTTCTAATAAGAAAGCTTTTTTGTTACAGTAACTAGGTTTTGCCTTTCTCTTTATCCATAGCTGTGTTATAATTTGGGGATGTTTATTCATTTGCAGAAGGTATTCACACGGTGTTGTGTGCATCCAAATTTTCATTCTTGTCTGACATAAAATGAGTTATTTTTGAGAAACATGTTATCAAGGAAAGATATGTTCCTTAGAGTCAAACAGTTTGCCACTTAATTACTGTGTGACTTTGAGGACTGTCCTCATCTTCAGTTGAATTGGTCTTTGAAATGAAGTGAATAACAATATATTTCATTAAGTAATGATTAATGAACAAGATAATGCTTGACATGTGCTTTATAAATTTTTCTAAAAACACAAATTACATCATTACTACAGATAGGATTTCTCAATTTTTAATTAGCAGAAAGAAAACAAGAACATTGAGCCCCCCTCTCTTAATGTGTTACCAATAATTTCAATCTTGAGAATCTGGATGAATAGGAAGATTCCAGATGCAAATATTGTGGCCATATGCCTCCATCAGAAACTATTTAGTAAAAACAGAAAAAAAAAATGAATTCACAAATGTGGTTGTACTCCTTTTCCTGTATGATAGAATAGTTAAATTAATGGCTAAATCTAATTAAGAAACTTAAAAATTACACAACATGTCTGCTGCCAATACTAAACCCAATGGACTGTGAGATGGAGATATGGCAACACTCAAAAATTACTACACTATTGTTGAATATTAAGGAGATTTTGCCACCAATCCTTAGAAATAAAACATCCCCTGCAATTACATTTTGTGATTTGTTATTGGCTCAAAATTAATGACTTTACTGTAGCAAATGGATCATCACAGGTGACAAAGCACAGTTTTAATTAGCAATGGCAAGTAAAGCTCCTTATATCTGGGCAAATTTAAATTATTACTTATATAAGAAATTATATTTTGATCATCATAATTTTACATCAATACTATGCACAAAAAATACTATTGCATGCAGTACTGCCCTTAACATTTTACAGGACTTGGGCAAATGTTTAAAAATGATAAAATATTTCATCAAGCTGTTTAATATGTCATGGCTTCCAGGTTTGATAAATATACTTTCATCATGACCTAGAAGCCTGAATTCTCTGACTACTGTGCTTCCAGATAAATCTTTGGCTGGAGAGCAGGTCCCTCCCTTCTGGGTTGATTGATAGCTCTTGCAGCCCAAGATCAGTACTGTAACACAAGGGGTCCTTACCTTCACCTTTAATAAATCATTTGTCCAAACTCAATCAATGTCCCTTGCAGCCTGATGAGAATGTAAGTCAGTTTAGACTTCCGGTCTAAAAAAAAAATGTGTACTTTAATGGTATCTTCCACTTCAAGGATAACAGACTGGTACAGAGGCCTTCTCACACTCTGGATTTGGCCCAGGATCATTAGTACAAGGAATGTCTGAGTCGTGGGTATCTGTAGAATAACCCAGAAAGATACTATGCACTGCAGGGGGATACATCCATTGGGTCATGCCATCTTTTGTCTCCTGAGAAAAAGTAGGATTGCTGATAGCCACAGTGATGCTTTCTAAAGTAGAAGGTCCAGGGCCTCACCTTGTCTAGATGTAGTGCCGGGAAGGATTATACAGTAAGTACCTGAGTATAATTCAGAGTGGCAGTCATTCAATGTCAAAAAAATTCACTAGTACTAATAAGTTTATTATTTTGCTTTTAAATTGTTTATAAGTACATTTGCATACTTCAGCAAAAGGGACATTTTTATATGTAACCAATGCATTATTCAACAGGTGAATTTTGTTTTAAAAGTATGGATCTCAGTCATACAATTTCTATTGTGTTGTTTCCATTTTGTTTCCTTTCTCCCCTATTGCTGGGCGTTTCACTGTTGAGAAATCTATGCTCCCTACATCAAAGATGTCAAGTTATCAAAGAATGTAGATGGCAACAAAGCTGTAGTCATGAGAGTGGTGCATTCACTGGTCGAGGGCACCTAGGTTTTGCTATAGTAGAAATTGCACCAATTCAGTAATTTTAAGGAATAGCGTTGTCTTACTCGCATTGTCTGTACCGTGAGTCATCCATGCTCTCTTGTCATGGACCCTCTAACTCCAGAGCCAAGGCTGATGGATGAATTATTTACTCTTTTGGCCATACAAAGTGTAGAGAACAAGGCAAGTACAACTGTAACAAAATTTCATTACCTGCTATTTATTCAGCCCAGAAGTGATATTTTCTTTTGGCTGTCATGTAAAGGGAAAAAATTAGGCAAAATGATCTTTGTGTTCCAGAGGAGATGGAATATTCATCAGAGCTAATAACTCATCCTGTACACTGTGCAAATGTACTTACCTGATAAAATAAAAGAAATTTAGAAAACATTCCTCCCATTTGTTAACAACAGTGTTCTTGAGATGGATTTTTAAAAAACTGCATGTTTTTCCAATACTTACAAATTAATTCTTTTATGTACTTAGTACATAAAAAGCATCTCACTACACAGATCATATTTGTAGTGATCCTTCTGTTTTCAAGCTCCCAAGTGCTGGGATTACAGGTGCACACCACCATGCCCAGTCTCAGTCTCCATCTCAGCGCATTCCAGGAGCGGGTCCAGCATGACATGCCTGGGGATCAAACCCCCACCCCCTTCCCCTGCCTAAGCAGATGCTTTAATCTGCTGAGCTATCTGGCAGGCCCTGCAAATTAGTTTTAAACAAAGGCTATGAAATAGCTTTCAATTATATATACTTAGAAAAACACACATATTAAAATTAAAATACATTACTTAATGATTACTAGTTTTGCTTCTGTGTTATGTCAGATTACTTATGGACATAACTAAATTTAAAATTTGATAGATACGTTGCAAACCAATATTTAATAAATGAGTATATATAACATGATAAGGAAGTTAAAATGAACACACCAACACATACATTAGAAAATATTACATTTAGATATAATAGAAAAGGACCAACAATGTGCCCTATCATTTTTGTTTGTTTTGTTTATCATTATAGACTCCAGAACCTTACTAATACCACAACATTTAAAAATTTATTTAATTCTGTATTCTTAGCTATCCTCCTACTTACACATAAAAGTAAATTTCAACATGAATTCCACAGGGTTCATGTATGTATGCTATTTCAAATGTTTCAACGTTTCAGCATTTGAGTATTGAAGCTGAACTGTAAACTTTTGAATTATTTTCAGGTTTTTACCTACTTAAGATGAGTCATATTACTTCAAAGTAATTTAATTTTCTAAGACTTGGTTTATGAATACTTGATCAGTTTATGCCTGCAACACCATGAAATGCCCCACAGCACACAAGTGCAATGTCTCTGATAGCAGAGGTTTTGTTAAATTAATGAAACCTTAATAATTAAATTTTTAATTGCATTTGTAAATTTTTTATTATCTGAGAATTTTTAACAAGGAAGTCTACTTTACCTGGAATATTTTGGAGAAAATGCATAATTTTGGAGGTTTCTAATTCTAACTTAGCAAATGCAAGGCATAATAAAAAGCAGTAAAGTACCAAGACAGAGTAAATTGGTTACTCTCTAAGAAAATAGGAATTTCTGGTTCATGCAGTTTCCTAGGAATGCAAGCTCAGCTTACCAGCACTCTAGATAAAACTAATTTAAAGTGTTCTTTCAGCCACATAATATATTCTCATATGGCAAAATTTGAGCACCTGGCTGAGTTTGAGTTTGTAGAATTCGGATCTTTATCTACTAAACATGAGTATTTATTATTAATATCTATGTAATTAGGCATAATGTGCTGTATTGTAAGATATTCAACTAGGCAAACATGAAATTCAGAGAAGCAAAAATTTTAGGCAGGATAATAACATTGATTTTGTGCTATTGGCCACAATCTTTTGTTGAGCATTTTGGCTTTAAATGACTCCAGGTATCTCAGTTTAGGTGTTTTATGGCTAAGCGTGTTTATCTCTTTCTGGTGACAGTTGAAGAAAAAAACACTGAATAACTTGATAAAAGGTCAGAAAGGACTCAAGAAATCCCAGATGTAGGAACATAGAATACAAAGAAAAAGAAGTGCCCAGTGAAGAGGAAGCACAAACTGCTAAAGCTGTCCTTGTCCTTTGTGGTTCCTCTGTTAGTGTACGAAAAGAGCAAGGCTCATTACTTTCCTACTTCTTGGATGAGGTCAGCCAAGGAGCTTAACGAAAAAAGCGTGGTGAAGGAACTTCTCCTATTCCACAAGAACCTTGCTGTCATTCTGATCTGTAACCTCTCTTGGGGGACATGGACTAAGGCCAGTGGCTTCTTTGTTTGTTACTAAATTGATCTACCAAGGAATGAGTCATCCTGAACTAGCAGCCCAGCTACTCAAGGAGTTAGGTAACCTGAAAAGCAACAGGACTCTCCGGATGCCTCTATACTGAGCAACAGCACTTCACATTTCCCTGGAGTAGGGATACTACTTGTTGCCAGTCTGAAATGGCACTGAACCAAGTCTAATTACTAAGTGGGTCAGAGTGAGTAAAAGAAAGTGGAGGGTGCAGAGCAATATAGATCATTTTACATTGGAATTTGACATTTGTTCAGAGCCAGAGTGTGTGATTTTCTTCTCAGTGTCTGAAAACTTTAGAAAGCGATTTGAAGACAGAAAAAGAAGTATGTGAATCTGTGTCTCTGATTGCTTAATGACAGTTTTATTGTATATGGTATGTGCTAATCACTGGGTTGAGTATTTTTCCTTTGATTCTTTTTTTCCTCAGTAGTTCATTTAATTATGATGTCTACCTGGTGATGTAACTACTATATTTGCATGTCCAGGTGAGAGAACTGGATCTTAAGGAGCTCATGACTTGAGAGTAGCAGACAGGGGGTTCCAGGATGTTTCTGTTTAATTGCAGAGCCTGAGGCAACCCTTCTTTCTGAGCAGCTGTCAAGCTAGCTGTCCTTAAGATTCCTTCTTTATTAGCACATGTTTGGAGTAGACAATGATTTTATACGTTGGGGGCAGTTAGTACATGTATGTAATACAAAAGTTAATTTTTTCAACCCTTTCCTCCCCTCCCCTCTTTCTTCCTCAATCTCTCGGTCCCTTTCCATTTAGTAAAAGATCGATCACTCCTGTTTTCCTTTTTCTTTTTGTTTTTAATGTGCTTGGTATTTAGTACAGGGTCTACACTACACATCAGACTCATAGTGAACCTAGTGTTTTCAGCCTTCCAAATGCTGGGTTTGCAAGCATGTGCCACCATGCCTGGTCTCAATCTCCATCTCAGTGCTCCCCAGGAGTGGGGCCAGCTTGGCATGCCGGAGGTGGAACCCGGGTCCTTGATTCTGCCTAAGCGGGAGCTTTAGTCCATTGAACTATCTGGCCAGACCCACTCCTGTTTTCTGTTGTCTATATTTTATTTTGCTTTCCAATTTATTTATATTTTAGATGTCTCTCATAAGTGATAGTTAAGCTTGTGTGTCTGATTACCATTATGGTCTCAAGGTGCATCCATTTTCCTGCAAATGCCTCTTGATCTCGGAACCAAATCTGTGATCTACTAGAGTCTGCTTGGACTCAGATTCTGACTCCATCAGCTGTTCCCTCTGTGACCTTAAGGAGTTATTTTACTTGGAATCATAAGTGGGTTACTGAAAATAATAGGATAACATTTTAAACCCTAACATGTTCACTAATATTAAATGATACAATACATAAGGTGTGCTCAGACAAAACAGTGTCTGTCCCATAATTAGAAGTCCATGAGGACTTGAAATTATCACTGTCAAATCTTTATTACTGGCACTAAATATCCCATCAATCCTGCAAGTCATTCCATTGGCCTCATGAAGAAATAAATGAACACATTATGCATTTTTCCCTATCATATATATATATTAAATTTTAAAAGTCAAAATGAGAAGTAAAAAATCTATCATATAGAAAAGTAATTTTTAAACTTCAAATAAATAAGAAATAAATAAATAGAAAAAGTAAGAAAAATAGTGCAAAGGGAGAGAAATAAGCAGACACAGAGCTAGAGGCAGTGAGAGTCATGGGGTAGCAGCCAAGCTAGAGAGAATGAAATTCTTTAAAACAAAGAGACACTGGATCTTCTAAGTGCTATCCTCATCAAATGACACAATTAGCTTGTGATTTCGAATGTATCATGCTTCAAACAAAGTAACATTTTCACAATAGTAGTCAAACATGAGAATGTTCTTTGTATTTACTCAAGTGGATGTGAAAATCAAGTTTTCAAAAAAAAAAGTAGCTACCTCAGCATTACTGAACACTCTGAGATACTGTAGAATCAGAATAAAGAACCAAAATCTCAAGTAAGAAAAAAAAAGTACATATCAATATATATATGCATATATGCATGTACATATCAGTTTCTCTTTACTCTAATATTTAAATATTTGCATATTTTGGTTTATATGTCATAATGATATGTGGCTTCATCATTTGGTGTTCCTGTATTTCAAAATTATCTAATTATTTTTATCTTTAAGGAGAAAAATACTAATGGTGAGTTAAGGAAAAGAGAATAGTTGTAAATACATATATTATATATAATATAATATATATAATATATAATATATATCTGTATATACAAAATAGTTAGGATAGATATACAGCCACTTTCTCTTAATTCAATGAGA
>NDGM011125059.1:0-10476 GCA_002564305.1 Octomys mimax
TTTACAATTACCATGGTGATTTTACCAGTATAGCCTTCTAGTATCATTTCAAGTCAGGGATTCTGATACTGCCTGCCTTTCCCTTGTTACTCAGGATTGCTATTGCTAACCTACATCTCTTCTGGTTCCAGGTGAATTTTAGGATTTTTTTTTTCTAGATTTGTGAGGTATGCTAATAGTATTTTAATTGAATCTGTAAGACAATTTTGGGAGCATGTCCATTTTCACAATGTTGGTTCTTCGCATCCAGGAGCTGGAATATCTTTCCATTTTCCAAAATTCTCTTCAATCTCTTTTACAGAGTATTAAAATTTTTGCTGTATAAATCATTTACTTCCTTTGTGATATTGATTCCTAAATATTCTTTTTTTTCTTTTTTTGGTGTTATTGTAAAGGGCATAGTTCCCATAATTTCACTCTAGTTGCATTCATGTTTTTGTGTAGAATTGCTAATGATTTTTGAGTGTTGACTTCATATTCTGCTATGCTACTGAATTTGGTTATTCAATCTACAAGTCTCTTAGAGGAGTTTTTGGAGATTACTATGTAGAACAACATATAATCTGAAAATAATGATAGTGTCCCTTCTTCCTTTCTACTCATTTTTCCTTTCCTTTCTTTCTCTTGGCTAGTTGCTCTGGCTAATGTTTCCACGAACTATTGAACAGTAAAGGTCACAGAGGTTGTTCATGTATTATTTCTGATTTTAAAATGAAGGCTTTCAATTTTATTCTATTAAGAAGGAAGTTGGCTGTTGGTTTGTCAGAGATGACTTTTATCAGGTTGAGATAAAGACCATCTATTCTGATTTTTATAGGGTTTTTACCATGAATGGGTATTGAACTTTGTCAAAAGCTTTTTCTACATCTATTGTTTTCTACATAGGTGGTTCTTGTCTTTCGCTCCATTGATGTGGTGTATTACATTTATGGATTTGAGAATATTAACAAATCCCGGCAATCCTGGGTTGAATCCCATGTGATTGTGATGTGTAATCTTCTTAATGATTTGCTGCTTTCTGTTTGGTAGTATTTTATTGAGGATTTTTGCATCTACGCTCATTAGATAAATTGGCCTGTATTTCTCTTTTTTGGTTAGGTCATTCTCTGGTTTTGATATCAGAGCAATACTTGCTTCCAGGAATGAAGCAATACTTGCTTCCCTTTCAATTTTATAAGAGAGTTTGAGAAGAGATGACATTATGTCCTCTCTAAATTTCTTGTAGAATTTGGTAGTGAATCCCTCAGGACATGGGATTTTCTTTGTTTGTAGGCTTCTTATTACATTTTCAATTTCATTCACTAATATTGAGTTATTTAGAATTTTTATATCCTCTTGAATTACCTTTGGTAGTTCACATGAATCTAGGAATTTGTCCATTTCTTCTGTATTTTCTTTCCTGCGAGAATAAAGATTTTAGAAATATGTAATGATGAACTTCTAAATTTCTATAGTGTCTTTTGTGATTTCACCATTTTCATTCCTTAGTGCTTGATTTTTTTTTTCCTTTTTTAAATGAGGTTGGCTAAGGGTTCATCAATTTTATTTATTGCTTCACAGAGGCAATCTTTCAACTCACTTATTCTTTGTATTGTTTTCTTCATCTCCATTGAATTTATTTCTGTTCTGATCTTTATAATTTCCTGCCTTCTTTGGTCTTTGGGCTTACTTGCCCTTCATTTTTTGGGAGTTTAGTGTGCAGCTTGAACTTTTTTATTTGGGCTTATTCTGTTTTATTGATGTGAGAATTTACCACTAAAATTTCCCTCTTTCATTGCATCCCACTGGTTTTAGTAAGTTGTATTTGCATTTTTGTTTGATTGTGAATGTTATTTAATTTCTACTTTAATTTCATCCATAACCCATTGACTGTTCAAGAGGATATTATTTAGTTTCCATGTGTTTATAGAGTTTTTGCATTTCTTTTGTCAATATTTTCCAGTTTCATTGCAGGATAGCCAAATAACATGCATGAAATAATTTCAATTCCTTTGCATTTACTTAAGAATGTTCTATGCACTAGCACATGACCTATTTGGAGAACATCAATTGTACAGCTGAGAAGAGTGTGCATTCTGACACTTTTGGGTGGAACGCTCTGTAAAGGTCTACTAAGGCCATTTCTTCACAAGTTTGGTTTAGTTCTGTTATTTTGTTGCTCAGTGTCTGTGTGGTTGGTCTATTTCTTTGTGTCAATGGAGCACTAAGGTCCCCCAGCACAATTATATTATTGCTCATTAAGTTTTTCATGTCTGTTAAAATGTCTTATATAGTTGGGTGCGTATATATATTTATAATTGTTGTATATTCATCTTGCAGTTTACCTCTAAAATGTATGGACTGACCATCTTTATCTCTTTTAATCATGCTTGGTTTTAAGTTGATATTGTCAGCAATGAGAATAGCTACTCACACTTTTTTTTCTGGATTCTTGTCACATGGAGTATTGTTTTCCATCCTTTGACATTGAGTCTATTAATTTCTTTTTGAATTAAATGTGTTTCTTGTATGCAGCATATTGTCTCGATCAGTACCTGGGATCTTTATCATTATGAGTCTGGCTGAATATTTATTCTGACTATGGCTATTTGGAGTTCTGTATGCCTTAATTAACTTTATCAGATTCTTTTCCTATGTCAGGAGAGTTTTTGCTATTACTTAAATGTATTTGGTTGTTACAGGGTCTCACCACACAGCTTGGACTCATAGTGATCCTCCTGCTTTCAGTCTCCTAGCACTGGGATTACAGGTATGCAATTGTACACCCAGACTCTGGATGGCTCAGCCCACCCTGGGGGATGGGGTTGTAGTATGTGGTGTTGTGGATCAAACTGTGGTCCCTAAGCTTGCCTAACCTTGCCTAAGCATGTGCTTTAGTCTGCTGAGGTATCTCACTGGCCCCGTCTGTTAACTACTTCTGCAAATGCTCTGTGTGTGTGTGTGTGTGTGTGTGTGTGTGTGTGTGTTATATTCAGCTGTTTCATTGATACTTATTAGTTTTATATATGTATTTTTCTGTGCATCATCTTGCAGCTGTTGTATTTTTTTCCAAGTTTGTCATTATTTTTAAGAGATTGTTCCTTCTGTGTTCACTAGCTGCAATGCTATCTTCAAGGTCTAAAAATGTATTTTCTGTTTCTTTGAAGCAGTTTCAAAAGTTTTTAATGGAATTATTATTATTTTTTTCATTATTTTTAGAAAGGTCTATCGGCTGTTCAGAGTCTCACTACTAGAGTGATTCTCCTGTTTACAGCCTCCCAAGTTCTGGGATTACAGGTGTGCTCCACCATGCCCAGTCTCAATTGCTGTCTCAGAGTGCCCTGGGGGCCGGGCCAACACAATAGACCAGGAAATAGAACCCCTAACCCCTGCACCTGCTTGTAGTGGTTTAATCTGCTGAGCTATTGGGCCAGCCTTTAATGGAATTCGTAATGTCCTCAATATCTGTTTGAATCTGTTTCATGTATTCTGGTTTTTCTCTATATTGTTCATTCAGTGTTTCCATCATTTTCCTATTCCCTTCTATCTTTTGTGTATGTCTATCTAGATATAGTGAGCTATATTTTCATGATTATTGTCATTTCCTGTTTACCTGATTGAGTATTTCTTATCTGATTACCTCCATAGCTTGATGGAATTGTTTCTTTACTTCTGTTGGTATTATCTCAGAAATTGCTGATGTTCAACTTCCGATTTCTTCTATCACATTGTCTCTTAGAGCTGTTTTGGGTGAGCTAGAGGTCTGAGGTTGCCTTTTGTTCCTTCCTTTTGTTATTTTTTGAAGCCCCTAATGTTCTCCCTAACTCTACAGGGATGCTAGAGGTTTGGGGTGTTGGTGAGCAAGGCTCTCAGGTGACCAGAAAGGCAGGGTATGCTTATCAAAGCTCTTGCTGGGTGAGGTTCAATGAGTGCAGGCCAAAGTTCTGCAGAAGAGCTGGGGAGATAGCTCAGTGGAATAAGTGCTTCCCTGGCAAGCACAAAGGCCTGAGTTCAATCCCCGGTCCTGCCAAAAAAAAAAAAAAAAAAAAATGTTCTGCAAGGTTCTGTGGAGGCTTTGTCAGCACAGGGTAGGGCTCCCCACAAATCCTGCAGGTCCCTGTGGTAGTCAGGTTTCCCTGGCAGTCTTCATGGGAAGGACAGTCAGCCAGGCTCAGCAGAACTCTGACAGGATTGAAAGGGGGAGAGGGCTACAGCTGCCAGTTCTCGAAGTTCAACATTTAAAGCAAGTAAGCATGGAGAGCACTTGCACTGTTAGGGGCCAGGGAGAGTGTGGGCAACAAAACTGCATTTTGAACTCAGAAGCTGGTAAAAGAGGTAAATGAGAAATTGTGCACCAACTCTTTTTTTTTTTTGCACCAACTCTTATAATCCCATCAAAGTTTTATTTTAGCTGTGAAGTTAAGATAATTTTTTTCTGATATTCAATATTCAATATGCACAACTGAAACTAGAATTTGGTACAAAAGACTCATCTTGAACACATAATACATAATAAAAGCTTGTTTCTACCACTGAGTAACACCGCTGTTCAACAGTCATTTGATTTCTCCCAAGAGTCTAGCAGTTATTCACCATAAAAAGAATACTCATTAACAAAACACTTTCATTAAACTTTAAATAAATTAAGAGTTCATATAAAATGTAACTATGTCTAAGTCTTACAAAACTCAATATTTATGTGATAAATATAAATACACATATATTTACATAAATGTTTTGCTTATAAGATCATAAGTATTTATAGTTAACTATTTATAAATAATTATAATGAGTAGAGTATACAGCACATATAAATGATATATTATATAGTTATATATATTATATTTATATATGTTCTACATATAATGTTTCAAGTATAATGGGTGGGGTGTAGATCATGTGATCTATTTGTTATGAACTTTAATTTAAAGGATATTTTTTATTCTTGAAATTTAAAGAGAATTATCTTTTATTTAATTTATGTGTATATTTTGTACAATTGATTTATATTTTGTACAACTCTAGTGGGATTGTGTAAAAATAGGAAACATACATTATTTTTGTTCTTACTTGTAATTTTTAAATTGCTGATGAAATAAAGTCTTGGCATCCTGACAAACTGTGACTGGTAGTTCACATGAATTAAAATTCAGAAAGGAAATAGTATGTGGATTTAAAATACCAATTTTGGTTTGTTTTATATTGATTAGGTATAAATACACACTATAGAAAATTCATAAACTTACATTATAACATTTATATGTGTCTATAAAGATAGAAATGTTAATGTTCAACAAATATAAAAAGTAATTTGCGTACTAAATTGACATGAAAAAAATGCTACATTTGATTATTTCATGCTTGTTAGTATAAAATTAGTGGCCACCTTGGATAGACTACTTTTACATTTTTGTTTTTATTTTTGTCACAAACTATTTTTCTGGAATTGCTGAGAGCCCAATAAGCAAAAATGGTAAGGTTTGTACTATTGCTTATTCATGTTAATGCTATATTTGTTATTGTGTGAAAATATAGTGCAAATCAAATCATTATATAATTTTTCTTGACAACACTGCTGGTCTTTTAATGTTTCATTTATTTATTTGTTTGTTTTATTTCCTTTTTGTACCAGGAACTGAACTCAGGACCTTGAGCCTGGTGCTTATGATGCTGAGCTATCTGTTTGGACATATTTCATTAATGTTAAGAATAAAACGTTGGGGCCAGCCAGCTAGCATAGCAGACTAATGCACCTGTTTAGGCAGAACTCAGGAACCAAGGTTCGATCTGCGATACCACAAGCCTTGCCAGCTCCATCCCGGGGGCATGCTGAGATGGTGATTGAGACGGAGTGTGATGGAGCCTGCCTGTAATCCATCTCTTGGAAGGCTGAACACAGACAGATCACTATGAGTCTGATCTATGTAGTGAGACTCTATAGATGCTGTTTAGGAAATATATATATTTTAAAAAGAGTGAACCTTTTGTTTAATAATTACCAAGATGCCATTACCTTCTGCTGTTTGTAGGAACCATAAGTATGAGAATGACTAAGGAGAAAGACAGCATCAGTCGTATTTTTCTTTGCAGTGGTCTGATTTAAATAA
This sequence comes from Octomys mimax, assembly GCA_002564305.1. NCBI lineage: Eukaryota > Metazoa > Chordata > Mammalia > Rodentia > Octodontidae > Octomys > Octomys mimax. Next base: position 6,087 of record NDGM011125059.1, read on the forward strand.
AAAATTGTGTCCTGAGACACTTGTATATACAAAACAGTTAGGACAGATATACAGCTACTTTCTCCTAATTCAATGAGAAGAAGGATTTGTGCTAATAGCGTTTGGACAGGATAGCATGTCTACATCTTGTACTATGAATAATCACTACAAAGACAACAATATGCAATGTATTAGCTATTGAAACTGTTCTATTAATCAGTTTTGAAACTGTCTCACTGCTATATGTCTCTCAATAAAATTTATTTTAAAAAATGAAAACAGGTGTTGTAACAGATGAAGAGTTCAGAAAGTGAATCTCAACAAGAATCTGTTATTGTATAATTGTAATCTTTTACAAAATTGGATGTTATACTTATTAAACTTTAATAGCTGGTCTTTATTTTGATTTATAAGTTAGAATGTTCCAAAATATAAAGTGCTCACTACACCATCTAAGAATTCCAAATGCATATTATTATCCAATCAAAATTATTTACAAGCTTTAGCATTTTGTCTTTTAAGATGTAAGATCATTATACTGTAGTAAGTGAAGATGGGAGTAACTTCTCTATATTCCAATAGTAATACAGAAATCAAATTTAAAACTTTGCCAATGTGACTCCATTATACAAATTTCTATAAATTGTTATTAATCTATAGAAAAATTCTGAGAAGCAAGCCCTGCTGTGGAAAGTCCCAGGTTTGAATTTTGGAGCACCCACTCACTAGAAGTTGGAATTTGGGTTAATCATGCCTTTTAGCTTTTTACCATTAATAAAGGATAATAACAATGCTTACCTCATCACATTATTTTGAAAATGAGAACAGCTAATATCAGAAGCAATAAACACTAAGGGAATTATTGGCCATCATTGAAATTATTACCATTATTTCCCCTGATAATAATATACTACGAATATCAGTAATACTGAAAGTAGCATCATTAAATGTAAACTGCAGTGAAAGCTCAGTAAGTTCTTGTAATAATCCTTTGCAGAATATTAATTTAAATTTCTTGATCATGACGTCATTCCTCTTGTACCTTCGGGAATTCTTGGTGTTTAGTGGGAGAGAATAATTACCATGTGCAGGGATTCGTTTTGTTCAGATCATAGTGTGAAAATTTTCAAGCATATTATTGAATTTTATAGCAATATTAGTAGTTACTTTATAGACATGAAATTGAGTTAACCATTATACATATTTGAAAAATTGAGACTTTTTTAGATTAAAGAAATAATCTTTTGTCCAAAATACTTTAACTAGCCCAAACTTTACGCTTAGAGGCCTGGGAAGTGGCTCAGTAGAATAAGTGCTTGCCTGTCAAGTGGAAGGGCCTGAGGCAAATCCCCGGCTGGGGGCGGGGGAGTAGCCTAAGGCCGGCCAAATAGCTCAGCAAATTAAAGCTGCTGCAAGCAGGCACAGGTCCGGAGGTTGAACCCCGGGGCCTGCCACGCTGGCCCTGCCCCCGGGGTGCGCTGAGAAGGCAATTGAGACTGGGTGTGGTGGCACGTGCCTGTAACCTAAAGTTCATTCTTCAGTTTTAGAGAACACGAACTCCTGCCAGGTACCTTTCAGGTTGGGAGTTTCACTTCCATATATCATGAAAAAGAAAAAGAGTAAATAAAATGAATTCTGATTGTCATAATGTTTCTAATTGGCACAACTACAATATTGTACTTCTACTCTACTGTACATCCTTGGTATCTTCAAAATAACATACCTTTCATTTATGGAATAGACACTAATTCCTTTATTTTTATAAAATTCCAGATTTAACCCTAAAACCACACCATATGAAGAAAAATATATTTAGTCTGATTTTAAATTGTTTTCTAAATTTTATACAAATTAGAAATTAGGTAATGGTGTAGTTTACATGTTTTTGAGAATAAAAGGATCGCTAAAGATAAACACATCCAGGAGACAGGAATAATGGAACAATTCAAGGAAACCAGGATGTTGTGACAAGCCATTTGCAGTTCTTAAGAGTCACAAATATTTACCATAATCCACTTGTATTTTTTGTTTTGTGATTATCTTTTAAAAAATACATGTTAGTATTCTGTAAAGAGTTATATATTTGAGTCATATATTACTTATTGCCACATTGAGTATGTCTTTAATAAAAGATTGTGTTTTCTTGCAGAATGGTATGAGTACAGATAATTACAATATACTAGGGGCTGAGGGGATGGCTCAGTAGAATAAGTGCTTGTCTGGCAAGAACAAGGTCCTGAGTTCAATCCCCAGTTCCGCAAAAACAATAAAAAAATAAAAAAATACACTATGTTTTTTTAAAAAAAATCTGGAATAAAGTACTTTTTCCCCAGCAAACAGGAAAATGACATGTTTCCCAGGATTTGGACTTATTTTTCATGATTTGAACACTACACAGTGTTGTTGAACACTGCACATTTACTAGAGCAACACACTGCACATCATAAAAATTTTAAAGTTTATTTTTTTAAATTTAATTAAAATGGGGACAACCTACTCGGGCCCCCCCTCTTGTCCCTCTCTCAGACAGGTGCTTTCTTTCCCCCAGTAAATATATTCTTCTCATAATAAAATTAATTGAAAGAGAATAGAAAAATAATGACTGAGCTACTAGAAACCATACAAAACTTCAAAAATACAAGATGATAGGAATTCAACAATCGTTGTTATGTTGCACATTGCTGCCTTCAGTGTAGTTGCTCAGATTAAAAAAAATTTTTTTTTGAATTTTATTTATGTGTGTGTGTGTGTGTGTGTGTGTGGCCAGCTCAGCCCACCAGGGGGAGGGCCGGCTGGCATGTGGTGCTGGGGGATCCAACCGTGGTCCCTGTGCTCTGCCAACCCTTTTCCAAGTAGGTGCTTTAGACCACTGAGCCATCTCACCAGCATCAGATTAAAATTTTAATATGAAGTACAATTTCTTAAAAGAGTATTCTGAAATCTAGCATTCTACATACAAGAGACAGCATTGCATTTCAGCACTTTCCCACAGCACATGTTATTCAATGAATTTATCTCACAGATGAGATCCCAACATACAGTCGGCCTGAAGCAGACCGCATACTGTCTGTGCCAAGTTAGCGCTGGAGAGAAGGGAGCGCACTCTCGATAGAAAGCAGCTAAAGGGAGCTTCTCCATCTTACATTTTATTTTATTTTATTTTTGGTACTTTTTGAGGTTTTACTGAAGCACAAATAAACATGCACACAGGCTGTCTTCTCGTTTTCTTCACGGTGCAGCCTGGCATTGGGATTGGTGACTCCACGGCTAGCTGGGCTGCTCTTTCCACGATGGCCTTGCGCTTCTTAGAGGAGATGTTGCGAGCAGTCTCTGCACAGTGAGACTCGTTGCACATCAGCAGCACCTGCAGCTCACTAACATTGTGCACCAGGAACTTCCACAAGCCCCTGGGCAGCACGTGCTTGGTCTTTTTGTTACTTCCGTAACCTATGTTGGGCATCACGACCTGGCCCATGAACCTCCTTCGCACGCTGTTGTCGATACCTCGCGTTTCTGCCAGTTTGCGTATTTTGACACATTGGTCTGACTGGTGCCGGATGAACGTCTTGGTCCTCTTTTTAGCAATCTTGGGCTTCACTAGCGGTCTGAGGGCCTCTATGGTGCCAAGTGGGAGGTGGCTGCCACCTTATGGAATTCATTTGAGAAGAAATTACCTGTTCTATGAGTTAAAATTTAAATATGCAAATTATTCCAATAAGGTCTCAACACTGGAATTGTAAGCATGCATGTTTTCAAGTTGTAAACGCCATCGTGAGTTCATCACTAGTGTGTATTAGTTTGTGGTTGCTGCTGTCTTCCTTCAAATAATAATAAAACACCTAAACAATGATCTCGATATCCTCCATATTATTCCAAGAGCACTGGATACATTATTTCCTTTTTTTACACTAGAAATTTAAAGAAATAATATTGTCATATAAATTTACAGATAAAGAAGTAGTCATAGGCATGCGAAGGTACTTTTCTAAAGACACAAAGATAAAAGTCACAAAGTAGTACTGACTTCTAGGGCTTAGTTTTTCATCCTGTACTGTTTCAAGAAAACAGTTTGCCCACTATATGCCATTCAGGCTGCACTCCTGCACTTGCTGAGCTGGCCGCTGAGACAGGGTGTGGCACTTGCCTTGTAATCCCAGTGCTGGGGAGGCTGAGACAGGATGATCACTGAGTTGGAGCTACATAGTGAGACCCTGTACCAAATGCATGAAAGAAAACAAAAAAGAAAAAGTAAAACAAAGAGAAAACAGTTTTTCTCTGGGACAACAGTTTGTTCATTTTCTCGCTGTAGCTCAGTCAAGTTGAAATGTTTGTTTTTGGTTTTCTACTAGGGATTGAACTGAACTACATCATACAATTCATTATTTTAATTGGATACAATGTCCTACTTCTC
>NDGM011125067.1:0-20189 GCA_002564305.1 Octomys mimax
GAGGGCAGGGAGATGGGCAGATCCTCTGACCTGAGACAGGGAGCCTGAGACTTTATGGACTTTAGCTAGGGGCAGAGCTTGAGGGGTGGGTTTAGTGACATGTAAGGAGCTGGTTGGAGGCTCCCTTGTGTGGGCGGGAAAGGTAAAAGGAGGTTATATCCAGGGCTGGAGTGGGGAAGGAAGAAGGAGTCGTTACCAAGATATGTTTGGGGATTGTTGTTTTGGGGCTTCAGTCGTGTTGAATCAGGGCCACAATAATTTAGCAGTTTGTACTCAGGCCGGGAAAAGATGACATTTTGCAATTCGCCAGCCAGGAAGAGGTATCTTTCTCTAATTTGCACTAGAGGATCAATTTTTTGGCGGTGGCAGCCATGCTTATCACACACTTTTCTTTCAGCACTTAAAACACAACCAATAATAAAACTTGAATTGTCTTCTGCCCTATCCAGGAAGACCCCCAGAAAGCATAGCACCCACATGCCTGAAACCCCAGGGGCCCCGCCTTACCTTAGGGCCCAGGGGAGAAGGATCCTCCTTCTGAGCTTGTATTTCAGTATGGCCCATTCCTCCTCAGACCTCAAAATGGAGGCCTTGGCCTATTCTAGCAATGTAAATAGCCCTCAGAAAAGCCGTCGCCATTGTCCTTCACAGCAGTCTGCAGTACGCAGTATTAAAATCTGTTCATGTGATGCCAAATAGCTGGTCAGTTCATTAGAAATGCAGTCATTCACGCAGACCTTTGGTCTTCACACAATGCCAGTCATCCTCTGACAAACTTGACCAAATGGATTCAGTATTTTTTGGTCATGAAGCCCTAATCTGTAATAACAGGGTGGTAAGAGATAGGAAAGAAAAGGAAATGATAAAAGCATTTTGAAAGCAAGTAATACTATTGTCATTAGATTCTGAGCCATAGCTCTGGCTGCTCGGATTAAAGGCGCCTTTTCTTTTTGAAAAAGCAGAGCGGGAAGTCTGGGAGCTCAGGCCCCCACACTGTGGCCAAGCCTTCCCAGCAGGTCTGCCCCCTCCCACTGCATCCCGGGTCAGAGCTCGCTCCGAGATGGCTGAGAATGTGTCAGAAGATGGGGATACGACCAGGCAGTGAAAATTAAGAGTCCTCCTCCGAGAGGAGCCCAGAATAATGCAACCAGATTCATTCACCGGGGAGTTCTTTAAGTGGCTCTCAAATGGCACCCATCACACAGGCAAAGCCTCCCGTCTTTGCAGGGAGCACAATAGGTACCAGATGAGTCACAGGCACCTTGGATTTTTAGTTTGCATCTAAATAAGCACTTTATATTTGCAAAAGGCTTTCCAGTCATTTGCAAAAAGCTTTCTCCTTCAACAACTGCGAGGGGAGTCCATGGAACTAAAGATTTATTGAGCCCCCTGTCTGACCAAATAAAAGGTGGTGAAAAGCAGCCCTTGCGGAGCTCATTAAACCCAGGCGGGGAGATAGAGTCAGGCCTTCCCACCCAGGCCAGGCTCTCTCCTCCCCCTCTGTCAGCTTCCTCAATAGGCATCCGCATCTTCAACCCCTTCCTTTTCCGGACAGGGATTGGGGTGCAAAGCTAGGGCACTGGGACCTTCCGTACAGTGACAAGCCACAGAGACCTGGCTGGTGGAATTGGGTGTTGGAGGGCAACCATAGTTAACTCCCTAGTGCAGAGATGCTCCATGATTGCAGCCAGGCCTACAGCTTTCCATTACAGGGCTGGGATTCGAAGCCAGGTTCTCCGACTTTCCCTCTAGTGCTCTCTGAACTGCAGTGAGTAGCTCCTTATATTATCCCCAGGCCCAACAGCCAATAGTTCTTAACACAAGTAAGAATCTCTAGAAAGGACATGAGAGGATGGGAGAAGGTTAGCCTTGGAAGAAGAGGACAGAAACAAAGTCTAGGAGCGGGGCTGGGATATTCCCTCCGCCAGAGGTAAGGATGGGGCACGCAGGGCAAGGCTTCCTGTCCCAGCTATATGTGTGCAAAAACTAGCTTGGTATTCGTCTAGAAGCCACAACAATAAAAATAGCCACTACTTATTTAGCACGTACTGTACGCCGGGCACGCACAGCTGTTCATTCATTACCATTAAACTCAAAACCACCAGCAAGGTGGATGTGTTATCTTCAGAATATGTAAGTAAGCCTGCCAAGATGGACAGCCAGTAGTGCAGGAGTAAGCTTGCTGTGGGCCTTTCTGCCATGCACACTGCCCTCCTCAGACACTGAGCTATGGGCTTCACTCTCAGCCAGTGACTGGCCAGAAGTTCAGATTCTCCCACCTAAATAGTTCTTGTGTTAAGACTATTGGCTGTTGCGCCTGGGGATAAATTAACCAGAGCTTCCTTATTTGCTTAGTAAACATAATAGGAACAGCCCCAAAGTTGCTAGATTTAAATGAATTACTATTTGTAAGCACTTCCAACAGTGCCTGGCACATAGAAAATGTTGCATTCTTGTTTGTTTGATAAATAAATAAATGAAACGTTCCCTGATAGCCAGGAGGAAGAGAAAGGCAGTCATAAACTCCTGACCTGAAAATCTCTGATCCCTCGGGCTAGCGCTAAAACAATGGCAATATCGTCTACAATAAATTGTGTTGAAAAATTTCACAGCGATAACCTCGTTCAGTATTTGTTAATATTCCTATAGGGTGAGTATCGTTATCCCATTGTAAAGACAAGGAAATTGTGTCAGAAAAGTCAAACTACTGGCCCACAGCCACACAGCTAAGTGACAGGGCTGGGATTCAACAAATCCGTCTCCAAAGCCTTCACCCGCCACACTGCCAGGGGACCAGGGAGCCAGAACCACACGGGAGAGGGCCAGAGAGCCAGGATGTCCAGCACAGGAAGGGGCCGGCACCGGGGCGCCCCAGACATGCGCAGAGTCCACGACAGCCCAGGAAGACCCCCAGTTTGCCGCATGCGGCCGTGCGGAGGCGGCCAGGGTTCAAGGCTACTCTGCACCCGAGCCGAGCCCGATCCCCGCGGTGCTCGCCTGCAATCAGTCATCCGCAATCACTAGAAAAGAAACCAGAGGCTAAATGGTCGGCCTGGGTGGGAATTCGAGGTCCCTGCAGGGTTCCAGGAAGCGAAGGCAGGGTTTTCCCTCTCTGCCTCCTCGAGGCGCGCACAGCCCCCAGGTGAGCCATGAACTTCTCACCCCAGCGGAGCTACCCGAGCTCTCGCTGCATTATGGTGCCCTCCGCTGGCGGATGCCGGAACAGCTCAGGCCTCGCGCACCCGCGCAAGCGGGGGATGGGGGGGGGGGGCTCATTTCCTCCTAACAGTTTAAGCATGTTTTTTAAAAAAGAATAAGTGTCATGTGAAAGTGGTACTTCCTAGTCTCGTCTCTCACTTCTTACCCAAGTTAACAAAAATCTTTGACAGAAATGTTTCCTACTGAAGATGTTCTAAAACTTAGCTAATAAAATGCACTTGCATGTTTAAAATACACATCTCTGGGTTCCACTTAAAAGCACCTAATCAAAATCTAAGGGACATGGCCCAATAATCTTCCTTTTAATAGGACACACACAGAGCAATTAACAGAATCAAGCTAATTAAGGAAAGAAAGCCGTTCTCTTGCATCTACAGTGTTCTCTGAGTACAAACCACCCTTTCCACTCCAGCTTTCCTGGGGACTCCATTACCTCCTGCGCGTCTCTATGACCTTGAGGGGAACTGGGGCACTCTCGGAGACACTGGCTAAGGAGGTGAGAGGCCGGGCTCTGTGCCGCCCATACCTTTGCTGGACTCCATAGCTCTGATTCCTCATTTATAAAATACTTGCTGGGTCAGAGTCTGCAAGAACACACATTTAGGCAAACATGCTGCTCTCGGTGATCTGCTAGAGCCAACTCAGAATGACTAGCCAGAGATGACTGGCAAAATTTTAGGAAAGTCACAAGGCCCAAGTATTGAGGCTGGAAGACTTCAAGAAGACAAAAATGGAACTAGATGAAGAGCTGGAGGGTGCTGTTGACGATGCCTGTTGCAGACATCTTAAGTTGGAGATAGTGGTGGGAGAGTTGTCCAGGTAAGTTTCAGGCAGGCAGAAATGCGTGTGAGGAATTCCCAGGAATCTTGTTGGCATGATTCTAAAATAAGCCTCCACTGGATATTACTTAACTCTGCTTGCAAACTCTTCTACTCAGAATGCTGCCACACTGAGAGTTAGGGGTTTTATTAGGCTACAGCCAAGGAAGGAGTAAGCCTCTTTGGGCACAGTTCTGCTCTTGTCTGTAAGGCTGTGAGAAAGCAGAGGTACTCAGGCCAGAGCCAGGGCCCTCAAGTAAGGCTATGGGGCTTTAAGGTGTGTATGCTGGGAAGTCAGGCAGAAGCACCCTAGCCACCCAGTGGTTCTGCATTTCTAATTCTTCCTCCCTTTGCTCGCCCTTTTCAGTGAGTTCCTCATTTTTTCATTCCCAACCCTTCTACTATTTTTACACAAGCTCTTTTCTCTTGCTCCAGTTTATTCATCTATTTCCTGACAAAGTACCAACCTGATTCTTTCTCTAGTAACCTTCTTCAACTTGCCTTTTACTATTTAGGGTTTTTTGTTTTGTTTTGTTTTGTTTTTTTTGTAGGGAGAGCGGGGTATCAGGAATCAAACTCAGAGCCTGACACTTGTGAGGCAGATGCTTCACGACTGAGCCAAATCCCACCCCCAGCTTGTCTTTTATATAGTCCCCAGCCTGTCTCGTTGTGTCTACCCTCTGTTGCTTCCTCTTACAGGTACACCGCAGTGGTCATGCCAGTCCACTATCAACATGGCACGGGCCAGGGCTCTTGCCGGCGTGTGGCCCTCATGATTACAGCCGTCTGGGTACTGGCATTCGCTGTGTCCTGCCCTCTCCTCTTTGGCTTTAACACAACAGGTAACAGTGACACCTTCACATCTATCGCCTGTGAGATTCACAGAAAACCTGAGTGGCTGTGAATGGTACCCACCCTGAGTCACCTTTCGCAACCTTGTTTCTATGCAAATACTTTCTAAGAGATCATTTGTCATGTGGGCAACTCACAGCCAGTACTAGGCCACAGTGCTGCTCACCTGCTTTCCCTAGCAAATCCTCCTCAGTGTCTGCTGGGCCGAGTGTAGTCCTGTTCCCCATGCAGGCAAGCTGGAAGGGGTGGTTTATTCACTCTCACAGGTGTACACATGCTCCCTGGGAGCAGTTGAAACTGTCTCAGAATTTGACGTTCTACAGAGTTCCTAGTGAATGTCAACATCTAAAGAGAAGGAGCATGACGAGCTAATTGCGGTGTTGTTGCCACCAGTGAGATCATTATTGTTCCAGAAACAAGACTAAGGAAAATCTTTCCAGAAGGATTTTTAAATTTGGCATTGAGAAGGCAAAAACGGCTTGTGACTTAGCACATGTACTCGCTGCCCTCACCTCTCCTCTCACTCTTTCTCTCTTTCTCCACTATAGTGAACCTCCAATTATCATTTGTCATAAGAGCCCAATAGATATTAGCTGATGATATCATTATTATTAAAAAATTTTGTGCCTCAAAATTTAACTGCATAATTTCCCCAAGGAAAATCGAAACAGGCACAGCTCTGCTGGTGTTTGAATGGGAGACCAGTTTGGGAAATTAGTGAGTGGAACTCAAGGCAGGGAAGCCTACCCATTGTTCTCTGTCTCAGTATGACCTTCACAGCATAGCTTCATTATCTAGATACATTTGGGTTTCTTCATCAACTCGTTCATTTACAAGAAAGATGCAAGTTCATTTGAAATCCCAATATAAGTGACTTCCCTCTCAGAGATTGTTTGTATTTCCTCGGCAAAAAGTAGAAAAGAAAGGGGAGGATGCTGCCAATACTGAATTTCAGAAAGAGCTGGACTTTCACTAAGACAGAAAAAGAGCTCAGAGTTGCTCTTAATTCCTGAGGAAAAGGCAGCTGGAGGCAGATGCTTGATCACAGAGACCCCAAGCTGTAGGGCCTGGTGGACCAGAGTTGGCCCGGGTGCCAGCAGAGGCCTGGAAGCCCACTCAAATGTCACAGCAATGGCCCCTAACAATAGCAGAGCATGGTGCATGAGCACAGAGGCCATCCTAAAGATCCCTGAGTAGCTCCATTCTTTCATTTCACAAACAAGAAAAACAACGAGCATTCAAATGTCTGCTGAATCAGTTAGCTATTGTGTTATAAAAAAGAACTGCACAATGAATAAGGAAGAACTGGTGACAAGAGTGTAAGAAACCTTCAAGGGAGGAAAAAGTTGAAGTTAAGAAAATCCTATTATCTGGCTTGATTTTCCTTTGAAAATAAGAAATGGAGGAGTGTGATTTGGTTGGGGGAAGCTTGGTTGTTCAAAAAGTGAAAAGAATAGGAGCACAGTTAAAAGATTACTGACTTATCCTAAAATCAAATTCATCAACATCTCCTGTCTTTGGAATGAAGTTGAAGTCAAATCTCCTATAAGTTTGAAGTTCATGAACCTTCCAAGTCAAGCTTCTCTTGGCCTTGTTAACATCACCATGAAGCTCAAGTCCCCTTGGTAACCCACAAAGGCCTCCTAGACCCCTGAGTACAGACTCCATAGAGGTTTGTAGAATAAATAAGTAAACTAACCTTCACCATCATGCCCTCATGACAAGAAACATCTCTAATGTTAGAGAATGAGATGAGATAACCCCCACATTCCACCCAGACATTCTCATTATCTTCCTGATCCAGGGTGCTTAGGTGCTTACATAAAATGCTTACTTGTCTATTTGACTCCTTTATCCACCTTTCATGTATTCCTTCATTCATTGCCTGTCTGCACAATACTATTTGGAGATCATGAAGGCAAAGCACATCTCCCTAGAAAGTCTCCGCTTCTTGGGGGTCTTGCTACCCAGATCACCTCTTCGACATTCAATAGAAAAGCTCTGAAAATTGCTGTTGTTGGTGCCTCTTCACTGCCCTAATGACAGGCTAAACATACACAGGCCAGATCTGCTAGGTACTGGGGCAGGACACATTGCATCAGCCCCTGCTGCCAGGTCACTCTGCCTACTGTGAGGCACAGGGTGTGGGAAAGTTCTGGGAGAGGCTGCAAAATTTGTTCAAAGGGTAGGCAGTAGTTCATTTAAATGGAGAGGAAGGAAAAGGTATCAGTTCAAGTTTACTGGTTGGATGTGAAGGCCCTCATTGATCAGCAACCCTGAAATAACTTTTCTCCTATGTCTCTCCTTCTGTCTTCCTCTTTCTCACTTTGAAAATTTAATAGAAAAATAATTACCTGCACATGATAAAGCACCTGGAAGGTATAATGACATATATTTCTACATAGGGGTGCCTCTTATCCTAGACTGCTACTTCCCTCATCCCCCTTGCTAGAAGCAGACACTGATATTCCTAAAAGTTAATACTTGATACAAACACACTCATAAATCCGTGTGTGTGTGTGTGAATGTACATTGTTACATAAAATAGGAGTGACTAAACTCCTAATGCTGGTTATAAATATATCAATAAAATTTAGAGGTCGTCCTCCTAAGACCCAAGGCAGAAAAAGGTCCTAGGAGGTGAGTGCATGGGGGGGGGGGGATATACAGGAAATATCTGGGCTACCAGGAACAGCCAAAAGATGAACTATGGGGAAGTAACCCTGCCACCCCTCTGGCCCCTTGTCATAGACAAAGCTTAATAAAATTCCTCCGCATTGTAGTAAGCATTTAGATCATGGTCAGCCACTGCAGGACAGTGAGTTTCTGGAATGTGCTGATCACAGCCAACATGGCTCCCTCAAAATTCAGAAAGACACCTAGCTGCCGTCTAATTCTCCTTCATTCTCATTACCCCTAGACTAGCAAAAGTTCTAAATTTGGTGACTACTACTCAGCTCAACACTGAGCAATTTCCTACATGGTACCAACATAAGCTTCTATGAGATAATGGGAATTCTACCCCCTTCCCAAGAGACTCGGAGAATTTAAAGGTAGCCTAAAAGCTTCTGATGGTACTTGTATTAGTCATATTGTTACCACTCATAACTTAAAGAAGACGTTTACTTAGTGCATGACTTCCAGTGGGTTCAATCCAAAGGGAGCTTATTTCAAGGCAAACGTTGCATGATAGAAGGATATGGTAGGGGAAGGCTGCTCACTGCAAGGCAGCCGGGAAGCAGAGCAGGCAGGGAGGAGCTGGAGGAGAAAAGTGTATGTTTCCAAGTCATGCTTTCAAGTGACCCACCTCCAAGCAAGCCTCACCTCCTAACAGCACACTCAGCTACTGGACTCATCAGTAATGAATCCATTGGTGGGTACAGCACCCCAAAGATCCACCTTCCAAAGCCCTACCTCTAAATACAGGAGACTTTGGGGAGATATTTTAAATCTAAACCATGATGTTCCACCCTGTACCTCAAAATTTTATGTCAAGCTCATGCATGCATTTAGTCTTTCTCTAAGAGTTGCCAAAGCCAACAGTTCCAGCATTGTTGAAAACTCCAAATTCAAAGTCTTCCCTGAGGTGAAAGGAAAACTTTTAGTTGTGAGCCCCTGTAAAAATCCAAAGGAAGTTTAACAACCTCCAACATACAATGGCACGGTGTAAACATTTTTATTCCATAAGGGAGGAATAGGAAAATAGACATAAATCAGACCAAAGCGAGGCCAAAAGCCAGTGGGGAAGACATGAAATCCTATAGCTGCATGAGATGATCTATGGTAAGATGTGAACACCAAAGAGTTTGGACAGCCCTGCTTCTATGGCCTTGCATGCTGCAGTCTCTGTGGCCTTTCTCTTGGGCTGGCTCCACTTCCTGCCTGCAGCTTTCCTCAGCAGACTTTCCACATTCCTGACACCTTCAACTTCCTCAGGTATATATTGCACCTTCAACTGCTCCTTGCTAGCTTCATGCACTGCCCTCCTAGTACTCTTTGGCTAGCTTCCCAATCCTTCCTATGGATGATGTCAACATCTGCTGCGAGTTTGAGGAGTAGTCAGTCCCCCTTGGACTATAGCTGCAGTGGCCTCTGAGTGCCTGGATGGCTGAGCACACTGAAATGAATCCTAGGAAACCAATTCCTAAGGTGGCCCTTCTTAAGCAAGGAGGGGACCCAAGAGGTCTCTTCTCAAATGAAAGCTTTATATTTCTGCACCTTTGACCTATGATGGGTAGGGTCTTGCTGATTTTCAGATGTTTTTGTGCTATCTTTTTCCTATTGTTTTGATGAAAACTGTTTGACTTTTTAAAAAATAGTAATAGTTTCAGCAAATATTAACCAACCACCTTTCCAAAGCCTCAGCTCTGAATATATGACACTTGGTGGATGGATGGGGCACATGACTTTTTTTTTATCTAAACCATAGCAGTAATGTTGTCAATAAAACATCACTAGTCACAGAGAACATTCTTTGCACTATGTAGGTCTTGAACATTGCTCCTTTCCCTTCCCTACTATGTATGTTTCCAAATTTCATCCTAACAGATAACTTGCCTTTTAAGTTCCAAAAGTTCAGGGAGGCAAATAATAAATAATATAACAAATAAATAATGAAAATAGCTACTATTCCTTGTAACTAATATAATCACTATGCAAGAAATTTTTTTACCGTCCTCTTATGGATAAAGAAAGAAACTGAGGCTTAGTGGTTAGCCTGTTAGGGTCATCTGGCCTCTTTCTGGATCAGTAGACTCAGAAGTAAATGAGGGTCCCATAAACCACTGACTTCTCTTATCAGCTCACATCTGTCCAAGGCCAGACCTTGGGTTGGAGAATTCCCAACACTTTATGAAGATTGGGCCAGAATCCCAACAGCTGCTGACAGTGCTTGGCAGTGCACAAATGCATTGTATCATAGTGGTAGAAGGAGATATAACCAACAACATTGGTTTTAGAGTCAAACTGGCCAAAGGAGTGTATCTTTCAGATTACTCTTGGGCCACTCACTGAACCTGTCTGAGTTCCCATCTGCTCATCTGAGCAAAAAGGCAGTAATAGAACCTGCAGATGATGTGTACAAAGCCATTGGCACGCGGCCTGGCAGGTCTTAGTTCGGTTCCCATTTCCATTTCGAGATGGAGTAAGTTTCAGGCCCTGTCCAGGGAAGTGTGGAATTTCAACATCTACTAGTAAAGAAGACAAAGCTATAAGAATCTCTTACAAAGGAGTAGCAAAATGACATAAAGCAGGAACACGAATACCTCCGAATTCATTCTCTACTCTGACAGTCTTCTTGCCAGCTCTCTTCTATCCTGCCCCTGCCTAGTGTTGGGCTTCCCAGCAAATGTCTGCCTTCTACTTAGCCACCACCCACCCCACACTCCAAACTCTAAGGAAGCTCCTTCTTTTCATTACTTTCCAACAGCCCTTTCCTACCTCCACCCATCAGGCCCTTTTCCAGCAGCTCCAGCCCTCCTGAGAGGCTTTGCCCTTCCCTCAGGCCCCCAGGCTGCACTTTCACAACACATGGAGGGGCCCGTCTGCCTATCCAGACTCCCCTTCAAGGGCAGACACTTTGTCTTAGTCATCTTTGCAGCCCCAGTCAGAGCCTTGTCTGGCATATAATCATTGGTGAAGTTTCTTTTGAAGTGAACTGTAAGAAACACAAAGATGAATTAAGCTTCTATCCTCCAGAAGCTGACTGCATAAGTGTCTGCGACTGTATGCCCCGCCTGCTCCATGCATTTGGAGGTGGAAGCATCATGTGCCATATGGGCTGCGCTCCACACTCCCTAATGAGATCTAATACATGGCAAAGTGCATCAGCTTCTCCCCTTCTCTCGCCCACAGGGGACCCCAGCATCTGCTCCATCTCCAACCCTGATTTTGTCATCTACTCCTCAGTAGTGTCTTTCTATGTGCCCTTTGGAGTGACTGTCCTCGTCTATGCCAGGATCTACATGGTGCTGAGACAAAGGAGAAGGAAACGGATCCTCACTCGACAGAACAGTCAGTGTATCAGTGTCAGGCCTGACTTCCCTCAGCAAGTAAGCACCAAGGAGGGAACATCAGGAAGATGGCAGAACCCACCCCCAGCCTCCTAGCCCATGTCCACCCTGCCTGTCATGCCCACACTGACACTGAGGAGAAACATATCTATACTTACTTTCTAAACTGGTAGTGTCCATACCTTGAAGGTAGGAAACCCAATTTCAAGAGTTCATTGACAGTCTCCTTAAGAACACACCTTAATTGACAAGATGTTAGGAAAGTATCTGGCTTATTCTGCTTCCTTCAGAGCCTTTCATTTCGTCCAAATGGCCAGCAATTCCACAAAGTTGAGGTTTTATTTGATTTACTGGAGGAGGGGTGTTAGTATGACAGCTGTACCCTGCTCTTCTGGTGAATTCTAAGATTCAACTTCTTGTCCAAACCATTAATTCATTCCAGGAATCACTGGGGTCCAATGAAGCCTTTTTAACTGCCTGATCTGCCCTTATGTCAAGGCACTAGCCTGCTGATGAAATAGGATGAGTCTTTCTAGGCTCTGAAAAGGAGAGTAGTTCCTCATCACTGAGCTTCCATTTCTTGGGCTTTAGATTCTGCTTATCCCAGTGTCTGGCACATGGCAATGAACTCAAAGCATGAAAACTAATCACGTATAATCTACTAAGAAGGGACCATAGGAATATAATATAGCTTCTGCCTTTGTGGAGCTTAAAATTTACACAAATAAATAAATCTTACCTCCACCCAAAGTCAATGAGCAGCACAGAATGCTTGCTCTATGTGGGATGAACACAGTAAGGCACCCAAATGTGACATGCCCTAAAACTTATGAGACAAGAAAGACAGATGTGCTCAGAAAAGGACTTTGTGGATAGAGTTTGATCTTTAAGGCTGACAAGTTTAGGTGTCAAGATCAATCCCTGATGACCTGAGTTGTCAACTCAAAGTTGATGTCCCAAGGTTTGGGTAGAACAAAACTACTGGTCCCCATTCAATAGAAAGCCAGGTCCCAAGGCTGAGGATGTGGATACAATGCATTGTCATGCTCTGTGGTTACTTAAAAGATGGCTCAACTATGTAGAGCTTAGCACATAATTGACTTTCTCCTTTATCCTCTCTAGTCTGCCTGCCTGCGGCTGCATCCTATCAAACAATTTTCAATAAGGACCAGATTTGCATCAGATGCCACAGGAAAAATGGTAAGTAGATTGTATTTTAGATCATAGTAAAGAATAAAAGACCTTTGCTCAAGGTACTGCCTTGTTTTATTTAATTACCCTACCTCTCTGAAATGAAATCTATCATAACTCTGACCCTAGAAACATTTGTAATATACAAGAATATCTGACATTCTACCTGATTAAACTTCACAATGTGATCTTCCGAATAATAGTTAGAAAGCATGAGAATATTGGACAATATTCCCATGACTGGAGCCAATGACTGGATCCAGGGACTTTTGGGTCTGGTTTGACATTATCAACCAGAGCCACCTGTATTAGAGGGAACAGAATACCAATGAAATACACATGAGAAAAGCCAAGAAAATTCAGGGAAAATAGGCTTTCAAAGGCCCTATTTTCCATAGAACAGAGAGAAAACTGAGACAATTTCATGGTCACCCAAAGCCTTGTCTTTCCAATTGACGTGAGCCCTGTCTCCTTCGCTAGAAGAGTGCATAATAGAGCCTGGAGGGATTGAAGTCTAATATTCTTCTCCCTGAACTTCACATTATGAATTAAATTGCAAAAGCCCATAATGAAGTCTGAGTCTTATCCAGTCTCTGAATAGTTAATTAACCATGTTTACACAGGCTTTATATAGCAATGAGAGGCTCTTGGGCACCTTAAAGCTGCCTATGGTGTATCTGAGTTCTGAGGAGGCTCCAAGGCTGAAGGAACAGTGTTTGACTACAAAAGAGAGACTAAAAAATTGAGAGGCTGCATTGCTGGAATGATTAAGAATCAATTCCTGTCCTCCCATCTGGGAGTAGAGATCTCTCTTGGCCAGACAAAGAGAAGTCCAGTATGTTCTTCTGTTGGTTATGGGGGTAGTGATAAAGCCTTCCAAAGAGAGTGGAAAAATATGCTCACCAATATGCAACCTTAGACGAGTCACTTTCCCTCTGTAGGACTGAATATCTACAGCTGTCAAATAGAAACAGAATGTTCCCCAGCTTTACATTTCATAAGTACTCCTTAGAATTTGTCCTCACTCTCCTACTTTTAGAAATAATACATTAAAAGTGAAATATTGTCATCTTTAGGTCAATATGTGCAGCTTACTCATAAATATAATCTTGGTTTTGAGTTGTCAAAACAATATGGCTTTATTAATTGCTAGCAAATTCTGTAAAAATGAAGATCAGAGCTTTTTTCAAGTGTGTTCTCTTAGATTCCCTAATAATACCACAATGGAGCACAGGTTTAAAACACT
Organism: Octomys mimax; assembly: GCA_002564305.1. Classification (NCBI taxonomy): domain Eukaryota; kingdom Metazoa; phylum Chordata; class Mammalia; order Rodentia; family Octodontidae; genus Octomys; species Octomys mimax. The sequence continues at coordinate 13,338 of NDGM011125067.1, forward strand.
AAGTCAATAAAAATCCTTTTGCATTCACTTGATCCTTCAACAATGCTTCTGAGTATGCACAGCGCATCAGCACTGTTACCTGGATTCTTCGAGCTAAAGAAAGAGAAATAAGGAGTTCTGTGACATTAACTAACTTACGCAGAAAAGGAATTTACTGGAATCTAGTCAGGCATTTTCACAGGTTGAGTGAGAAGGCTGAAGAAATTTACAGAAATGTTGTTCATGCCTTAGGAATAATCTGGTTAGAAGACAGTGGACACTGGACACTGAATTTCACCACACTTAGATGCAGGCCGGTCTGTCTGCTTCTCTATTTTCATTATCGAGTCTCAGATGTCATCTCCAATTTCCTGGACTGGGTTCATATGCCAGAGCTGTAGGAGCTGGGTAGACAGCAGAGATGGAAAGTGCAGACTGAATAGCTAGCTATTATTGTTTATATATAGTGAGCTGAGGAGACTGGCCTCCTATTCAATGTTGACACAAATTCTGATCTTCAAATATGGAAAGAAGTTTAGCTATTGGACCCACACATAACCACTTTCTCACCTTAGCAAAATAGCAGAAATATTCACATGTTCTACTCTCAGAAGTTACGCACCCACCCCCAACTCACTTTTTTCTGTTTTCTGTTTTACAAATAAGGCCTGGAGATGTTATATTAACTTGCTGAAGGACTAGATGTACTAAGTAGGAAAGCTGAGATGAAAATCCTGAATCTTCTTTTTTGTTTCCATTTTTTAAAACTTTCTATTACAGAAAATTTCAGAGATTAAAAAAATAGATAAATGAATATAACAAAATAGTCTAGCCATCATCAGCTACTTTCAGCAATTACCATCTTGGGGCTAATCATTTCATCTATGCTCCCACCTACATTCACATACCCCCCTGGATTATTATGAAGCAGATTTTGAATATATTATTTCTCCTGAAAATGTTTCTGTAAGATCCTCTAAAGGGTATGAAATCTTTTATAAAGCACATAATGACGATAGTACATCATACTAAAAAATTAGTAATAGTTCTCTAATATCATTAAATATCCAATCAACATTCAAATTTCCCCAATTGTCTTATATGTTTTTTATGATTAGTTTGCTTGAATCAAAACTCAAGTAAGCCTCCTCCTGGCAGGTGTTGGTAGGGTGGTTATTGTTGTTGTTAGAATTTAACTGATGATAATTGAATTATTTATGGAATTTCCTGCATTCTGAAGTTTACTTCCTGCACCCTAGTGGTATCACTTACCATGGTCCTCCATAGAATCAGGTCACTAAGTCTGAAAGGCCATATTATAATCCTCTGCTCCCTCCTCAAGAGATTGCTGTGACTATCAAATATACTATACATAGTAGGTGCTTTGGAGTTAGTTGTAGAGTCAAAAACATGTTTTAAGGCCTGGGAAGATAGCTTAGCAGTATATGCACCTACTTGGTAAGCACACGGTCCCAAGTTTGATTCCCTGGGACCACATTCCAGGCTAGCCATGGGTCCACAAGTGCACCGTGCCAGCCCCAAAACCGGGTATGGTGGCGCACACCTGTAATCCCAGTGCTGGGGAAGCCGAGACAGGAGGATCACGACAAGTCCAAACTATGTAGCAAGACCCTGTACCAAATAAATAAATAAATAAATTTTAAGAATTAAAGGGGCCAAGGAGATGGCTCAGTGGAATAGGCGCTTCCCTGGCAAGTGTAGGGGCCTGAGGTCAATCCCCAGTTCCAAAAAAAAAAAAAAAAAGAATTAAAAAAGTTCATTCCTGTAACTTTCTACAATTCCACCATTCTCTTACTTCTTTCTTCTGTAGATTTCACACATGGTCTTCTATTCCTACTTCGCATTTTCTTTCCCTTTAAATATACAGAATATAACAATACCCCCAAAAATGTGAGAACCCTCTCTTTTCACACCCACAGCCTCTCTCTCCTGGTCAAGCACACACAGAGCTGAAACGCTACTACAGCATCTGCCAAAGTACCACCTTGAGGCGACCAAGCTTCCAAGAAGAAGGAGAATTAAAAGGGGAGGATAGGACTCGGAACTCCCTGAGCCCTGCCATGGCACCCAAACTCAGTTTAGAGGTTCGAAAACTTAGTAATGGCAGATTATCTACATCCCTGAAACTGGGGTCCTTACAGCCTCGGGGAATGCCACTGCGAGAAAAGAAGGCAACCCAAATGGTGGCCATTGTACTTGGTAAGTTTGAGTTGGCATGTGTTGGGTTAAGTTGAGTTAGGTTAGACTAGACTAGGCTACACAAGGCTAGGCTAAATTAGGTTAGCTTAGGTTAATTGGAGCTGATAGTAGATGTTAAAATAGCCACATTTGACAGAAATTAGAAATTCAATGACTATAATATTTATGTTTATAATACAACTGAAAGGTTTTATTAATAAATACTAACACTGGTAGAAATTCAAAAAACCTAGGTGAAACTTATGAAGCTAAACAAATCAACTAATTAAGCTATATTTTACCATCTTATGGAATTACATTGTATAAACTGAATGAGTAAATAAAAGTCTGAATGTTGGACTTTTAATTATTAATCAATTATTTTTAAATATTAAGTATTTTAAATACATTATTTTAATTATTTTAAAATATTAAATGAAAATGAGACTATAAGACACTACTGTTATACAATGTGATAACATCTAGATTACTTTAAATACAGAGAAAAAAAAGCATGGATAGAAATTCAGCAAGACATCAAAAATGATTTTCCTTTAGTGGTGGTTGACTATTATGGATCTTTTTAATCTCCCATATCTGTCAAGTTCTCATTATGTATACAATCAAAGATATTATTTATAGTAAAAAGAATGTACATATTTTTAATAAATAAATTAAAATTTGATGCCATGGGTGCCATACAGAGTCGCAGAAGGTTCAGCATCATTGAAAAGCCCCAGTGTTCTTCTATATGAGGAACTTTAGTAGAACCCCAAAATGTCCCTGTCCAACAGCGGGACCTGTGTCAGTCATGTATGTAAGGTCTTTGTCCCTATCAGAACCTAAGATCGTGTTTTGCATAGTCAGCCACCAAATAAATGCCTGAACTGAACTGAAAAGAAATGACTGTAAAGAACTACCCAAATGCCAAAGTAGAAAATGGATACAGTAACAAAGGCCTGAAGTAAATCAAAGATGTTAGCATGCAGTTTTCTCATCTAAACAGAAAAAGAAATGTGTTTGATCACATCCACTCATAGGATTGTTGGAAAAAACAAATGAATATATTAAACTTTCAGCATCATGGCCGACATAAAGCCACAGCCATAGGTCATTCCTATGTTGTTACAAATGAGTAAATGAACTCCTTACCTTCTTTCTCTCTTCCTTTGCAACCCAGGGGCCTTCATTGTCTGCTGGCTGCCCTTCTTCTTGACCCATGTTCTTAATACCCATTGCCAAGCATGCCATGTATCACCAGAGCTTTACAGAGCCACTACATGGCTGGGCTATGTGAACAGTGCCCTCAACCCTGTGATCTACACCACCTTCAATATAGAGTTCCGCAGAGCCTTCCTCAAGATCCTGTCTTGCTAAAGGAAGGAGAAAAGGAAGCCCCATGCCAACCTCTGACTGCCAAGCTGTTGTGCCCAGTGCCACAGCCTGCTCAAAAGGACTGTGCAATGTCCTCTGGCATGTGATACAAAGATTGTTGGAACCAGATGTCCCTGCATGGCAGATGTGACCAACTGCTTTCTACAAAACAGAATTTTCTACCTCCCCAGCTAATATTTGACTTCATTCTGACAATCAAAGAGTTGAAAACCCTTAAGTGATAAGCAATAATTGAGAAAGAAGCTGATAAAACATGACTCTTCATCCCTCCCCACACACACATACCACTGGAGGCATGATTCATTATAGTGAAGGATAAATGAACAGAACTCATCATTCTCAACTTCCCAGGGATCCCTGAAACCTCAGCCAGTAAGCCATTCTGCAGAACAGACAGTCTCTCATCCTTTGGACTTCCAATGGCCAGCACAACTCAACTTGTACTCTTGTGGGCCCATTCCCTCCTACTTGCTTTCTTCCTTCAATGTACCCTGAAGTATGAAAGGCAAGGCAGTATTCCTACCTTGCTGCAGTATCTAATTGGCTAAGTTGGTGAAAGGACTCCTCACCCCAGCAGAGACACTGTCCCACATTGGGACCTGTGCTTTTATTTTCCAGCCTTGCTACCATTCTATTTTTAACTCTAGCTGAAGAGATCTTTTGAATTTTTCCTTTACTCTCTCAAGGCAATCTCAGAGTCTCAATGTCCAGAGTGATTCAAGGTGGAGATATTAAGGAGGAATGACAATGCTCACAGCTCAAAGTTCACTGTTGAACTCTGTGATTCAGAACATACTTTAAGTATGCTTTGCATAATACAGGAATATTTTCTAGCCAGGGCATCTTCATCCTCTGATTAACAGAGTACTTTGAGACTGAGACTTACTACAGAGTGTCTGCAATGTGTCAGCACCTCCTCGGTTCTGAACAAATAATGAGTAGGATGTTCCTGTCAAGGAGTCCCTGGCTCATTCCTATGTTTGCCCATTTGCTACTTAGCCTAAACATGGTAGGGACTCACTCAAACTGCTTGAGGACTTCAGAGCTGAGGGCACCTAGAAGTGTGGCTTTCCAAAGTCCCATCATATGGCACTTTGTAAAATCCCATGAAAGTCCTAAACATCACCACTCCAAGGACTGGGATTAAAAGTATAACAGAAAGAGTTAGAAAATGCCATTCAAAACTGTACTTAGAATGAACTAAAATATCCTCACCATTCTCCTTCTCGCTGACAAAAGCTATTTTTTATTGATTGCATAATCAAGATAAAATTCATGGATAATTCATTAAATGTTTTCATCCATGAATTTCATCATGAAATATTTTCATCAATGAATGTCAATTAATCAGCTAGTGTATAGGCACAGTAGATGTCTATTGCAATACTGTTAAAACTTTAAAGTGCACAATAACTTTACAAGGAATCCTTTACTGGGCCTCTCTTGACCCATTTTATTCATGGTTAGAACAAGGAAATATATATATATAACACTAGTGAGTTAGTTTTTATTACTTCTGAATGCTTTTAATTCCAGAATTTTAAGAAATGTTATTATCAGTAATAATGTTTATACTGTAAATCAGCAGGAAAAAATTGTTCTGCACACTAATAATTGTGTCCTGTACCATCCAGTTCAATATGTATGGCACAAGCAAAGTGAAGCCTGGAACAATTAAAATCGGAAGAAGTAAAAATTCATGACTCCTAGATTTTTCTATGCAAAACAAACAGAAAACCACTGAAGCAGTAAGACAAAGACCATAGAATTCTCTATCAATAACAGAGTTGTGAAGGCAGAAATTATAAACAACATCAATATTAGTATCTTCATGAAGCTAAGGTGACAAATATGTTGTGGCTTGTTTTATAGATGATGAAGCCAATGTTAAATGAGATCAAGACACTTGCCCCAGATCACAACCACAGTGAAGAAGTGGCAGAACTAGGATTCACAACTACATCCATCCACTCTCCCAGCCATGGTCAGCCACCATAGAATACTGCATATCACCACCAAGGTGAAGGAAAATGTGAAAAGGAAGAGAAGGAAAAGATAAAACAAAGGTCCTGGGAGAAGTCTCACCCTGCCCCACCCACCTACACCCCACAGTTCATAGAATGCAATCCAAGACATTACTCTCACTCTCAATTTCTAAGACAGTAGCCAGGGAAATCCATATCTATTTTTGTGGAATCTTGGAACAGTCCTTAGAGTATATTTTGTTCTACTTCTCTATTTATATAATTGAGAACTGAGGCCAAGAACAATTGTCTCCCACTTGGTTAATCATAGCAGAAAATCACTCAAATGTGCTAAATCCTAATTTATTGCTTTTTCTACCTTCTCATACTCCCAAGAGCCCTGTAAAACTCCAGATAGAAATAAAGTGAAAATTATATTTCATTTTCACCCTTAAACTGAGAAACATCTTTTACTTCATGTCTTTATCCTAAAACAACATCTGCTTCAAAGAACTTTCTTCTGATCCAGGAAGGATCCTAAACATCACCACAGTCTCTTTATCCTGAGACACTTCATCCCAGCTCCTCTCTCTATACCTTTCCCACCATGAACCAACACACTCAGCCTTGGTGTTCACTGCTGTCAGAACCAACATGGTCAAAAATCTCAGAAGAAATGTTGACCTGAATGAAGCACAGCAGAATTCTTGGAGACGTAAAGAAGTTCATACTTGCCTACATTTGGAAAAAAATGTGAACTACAAAAATCCAAAGAGATTACAACCAATATTCAATTCTAGACCTTAAGTTAACATTTTCTTCTTCTAGGAGATTACTCTGCAATAACTATTTACTAAATCAATGATTTATTTACTAAATAATGATTGATCACCTTCTATGTGCCAAGCAGGGTGCTTGCTGCTGAGAAATACCATCCTGGAAGACATGATCATTGCCTCCTAGAAGCTTTTAGTCTAGTATGAAGATAGAATTGTTGTATATAGTGATGGCCTGATTATCTATAATAAAGAAGAACCATGGTGTTTGGAAGCTCTCTATTTAGTTTAAGAAGACTTTTCAGACAAATATTGTCAGAGTGGAGATATAAAAACAAAAAGGTAGAAAGATATTGCTTGAAGAGCTAAGTATAAGAACTAGCATGGATTGTGTAGGGAATCCCAAAAATTCCAACTGGCTTTAAAAAAGGAGTCCAAGAGTCAGGATAGGAAAGGAAGGGGCTTTGTTTCTGAGGACTTCTGCAGCTCTGCTCAGGTGACAGCTGAAATGCTAGTGTCAGAGATATACAGATTGTGCC
>NDGM011125087.1:0-14335 GCA_002564305.1 Octomys mimax
TTTTTTTTTTGTGGCCACCTCTGCCCACCCTGGGCAGAGATGTATAAGCACGAGGTATAAAAAGTAAAGCCATATTAATATCCTGAGTTTAAAAGGCTCAAGTCAGCAACTTCTGACAATTGCCAGTCCTACGGATAAACCACTACTATTATGGACTAATGGATTATATTAGGTTATTTTGATGAATTCAAAGTGCCTACAATATTTGAACTGGCATCAAGTATGAAAAGGCCTTTAAAGACTTCTTCATGTACAGCTTCTCTAACATGAATGGAGCAAACATCTCTCTGATTCATACTTCATTTTTTCCTCTTCTAACATATATGCAAATTCTTCAGTCTGGTGTTCAAATTCTGACTTAAGAAATATATGTTCATAGCGAAGATTATTATGTTTTTCCACTTGTTCATCCAGATTCCGAAACTGCTCATGCATTGGAATTTCTAACTCTTGTTGCATCTGGACTTTTTCTTTTTCTTTTTTTTTTCCAGAACCAGGGATTGAACTCAGGCCCTTGCGCTTGCCAGGGAAGTGCTTATTCCACTGACCCATCTCCCCAGCCCTGTATCTGGGCTCTTGACAATTCCCACTTTTGCGGAGTTAACACCTGCAGTTTCATTTCCTCTAAGTCTTTAGTTTTGGGTACTGTTTCCCCTCTTAGCTCTCCAAGAGGCAACTGAAACTTTTCCTGGTTAGTTTGTTTTTCATTTGACAGGTGCTTCAGTTCATTTTGTGGCTTTCTGTATTCATCTTGCAACCTTGTGTGTTCAGATTTTAGTGTCTGATAATTGGTTTTATTATGTTCACATCGTAACCTTTCATCAATTAACAGTTTTTGGAACTCAGACCCAGAATTTAGACTACTACCTCCACCAGATGGAAAAATGTTAGGAAAGGTGTCCATATTGGTATGTGAGCTGAAAACCATGTAAAAATAAGCTGTGGTTTCTTGACGGTTCAGGTTTATTTCAGGAGTGTTTCCCACTTCTTTCTTGCTAAGGCAGAAGCTCAAGATGCCAATTTATACCAGACTGACACGTGGTCCCCACAACATACGCGTACAACACTTAGCAGAGACTGGTAACTTGGGCCCACTCACCAACCGGGGGCACTTCTACAGTTCCAACCACTGGCAGCCACTCCACTCTGCTCTCAGAGGCACTGGGAGTGTGGGACACGTTCTCCAGGCAGGATGTAGCCCAGCCTGCCATGCCTGGCAAGGTCCAGGCATCTGGGTTGGCCCAGGGGTAGGGGAGCAGCAAGGGACCCTCAGGTGAGTCACACTGAGCTGCCCTGGCAGGAGCTTCTAGGAGTAAAGCCCAGCCCAGGCACCACTGTGCAGCCAGTGCCCCCTCGGCCTGAGGTCTGTCACCTCTGTGTCCCGAGCGCACCCTCACTCGAAGCTGTCTTTACCCATGTAACTTTGCAACTCAGGAACCCACTTCAGGAAATCAAATGTTAGAAGTTTTGGTCAACAGAAACATCATTCTTAATGCATTTGTTCATAATCTTTCCAATTCATTTCCAAGGAGAGAGCCTGTTTTCCTTGACCTATGTGGACTTAACACTTTAATTGATTATTTCTGGCTCTCACGCTGCAACTCCAGCTGTAAAGAGAAAGACGGCAGCAACAACTGATCAAGAATGCCTCTCCCTATATATCTGGGCAACTAATATGCATAACCAGTTTGGGAATAAGTCTACAGCACTGAGTGCTTAAGATGAAATACTTATTCCCTTCAGATGGCCTTGAAAGTTTATAACTGTGATATTTTCTCAAAAGAGGACAATGAGTATCCGCAGTATGAGATACATGTTGAAGTTGGTCTTTAAAACCCAATCTCTTTGCTCTTAATTCTAATTAATTGAAACAGATAAGTGACTATCTATTTAACATTTCAACACTCTATTCCCCAGGGAAATATATTATCTGATTTTCTTTTTCTTGAGTCTATCAGCTTGTCATTTGCAGACGAAAGACTTGCATCTGCATCGAAGTGTTGGGGCAAAGCATTTAGCATAATTCATAGCACAGTTCATTGTAAGTGCTCCGGAAAGGTTGTTTCCTTCCCCTCTCATCACTAAACATGCTCTATCACAGCTGTTTAACAGCTGCCACTGGAGCAAGAAAGCAGCTGCAGGCAACTTATAAAATAATAGGCATAATTCTGTGGCAATAAAACTTTATTTACAAAAGGTGCATTTCAAACAGTGAGTTAAAGATAAAGAATGGCCAGTGGAACAAACCTAAGGATCACACACATAGGTGAGGAAAGAAATATCAGATAGACTGAGATCAGTGGAGGGCGGAGACAGAGAGAATGGACGTCCTCAAGACAATTGGACCAGATCAGGCAGCACATGACAGACAAAGGATTTTGCTTTAAATCTGCATGCTTTATGTTTTTCTTGTGAATGATTTTGTTAATCCATTCATTGATAACCAACAATTATATGTAATTGTGGGCTTCTGTGTGATTCTTTTTACTTTATTTCAAAGAGTAAAAACAAAAGCAAACACAAATAGCAGAAACAAAGGCAGAGCTTCTAAACGTGTGCTACTTCTAATGTCTTATCAATTATTATTATACTCACTTTAGGATGAATTTTAAATACAAAAAGGAAAAAAGACAAGTAAAAATATTAAGGTTTGTTGAAAGCAAGCATTTCTGTTCAATTATCTGTCCAATCTTGCTTTACTGTGTCTATTAGTCTGAGCAACAGATTTCATGATGAAAATGGATAGTGTAGCAACTGTTGTTGCTTAGCTATTCTAGGTATGAAAATCTGCATGTTTTTTAATGGATAAAGATATAGTGAGAGAAAGAGAGAAACTAGATTAGCAGATTACTACTAAGTATTTCTCTTGGGAAAGTCACATGCTAGTTGAGATTGGGACAATTTTACAGAATTTTTGTGGCTGTGAAAATTATTAGCTTGAATGGATTAGGATACTCCTGGTGAAGTGACTGGATGTTGGGGGTGCTGTACTCATTGGGGGAAAAATTCAGGGTGTTCCCAGCTGGGTGTGTTAGGGGAAGGTGAGCCCCAGGTAGTGGGTCACTGGGGGGTGAGCATTTGGAGGATGGAGCTTCCTGGCACTCTTCCCTAGTGCTCTGCTCCCTGCCTCTAGGGAGTGAGCAATTATGCACTGGCACGCCTTTCTACCATGGAAACAGAGAGCTCACCATGGGCTGAAACCTCTGAAATTGTAAGCCAAATAAACCATTTCCTCCTTTAAATTGTGTATGTCAAACATGTTACCCAATAGTGGGAAAGCTCATAGAAATAGAACTCAGCAATTCCATTGCAGACCTAACTTGATTTGCAAACTATTTTACCTATAAACACTGAAACAACAAACAGCATCTGGTCAGTATTAACCACCGCTGACACTCATCTTTCATATCCTGGGCCACAGCTTGTGCTCCAGAAAGAGGGTTGACTTCAGCGAAGACAGAGTCAAGTTGAAATGTCAATGTCAACTGTCACGCTAGGCCACTGTGTGGGTCACAGAAGTCGTCCTCTCTCAGTCTCTCTGTTCACCTCTTGGAAGTAAGTTAAGCATTTGGAACCGTATAGAGTTGTTCAAAATAAACATTCTTTATAGAGGGACAGGAATTGGAATCTACAAAAAATGTTTTCCTTCACTTATTTATTCATCCAAAAAATATTTATTGTTTTTCATGTCAATCGTATACCAGGTACTGGGAAAAGCGCAAAGCAAGACTAGACCTCATGAAGTGCAGGTACATTCCTATTGGGTACACACGGATGTGGGTGTGGCTACTGATGAGCACTGCTATAGAACACTGATCCTCAGGGTTGGCTTTGCCCCTAAGAGGACGTTTAAAAATGTTTAGAGATATTTATTGTTGGCACACTAGGGCAGATACGCTATTCATGCTCCCTGAGTCAAATGCTACAACGCGAAGAATAACCCCTCGCATAGTAAATAATTATCCAGCTCGCAGTGTCCACAGCACTTTGAGAAACCTTGATGCATAGGCATGGGGGAGGACTGGGGGCAAGAATGAGGAAAATAATTAATTTTTAAAACTATGAAGGGAAATACAACAAGAAAATAATAAGTTTGTATACACTTTATGGGGGATATTTCAGGTAAAAATATTGGGAGAGCTTTACCTTTGTAGAATAAAGTCGTGTTTTGGTGATAGATGAGAAAATTTTCCAGATGGAGACAGTAGGACTTATAACTTGCTAACATAACTCTAAAACCTTGATTCTAGTCATAAATGTGAATGAGGTCATTTGTCTCTCCTGGACCTTAAAGTAGACATGGGAACCTTATTTACCCATGTCTTTATTTTCTCAACATTTCAATTGATATGAAATAATACAGATTTTAAACATGAATACACTTAAGGCCAAACTTGAATTCAAAATCCATTATATAACCTTGAAAATTTCACTCTCTCAAAACTCTGGTTTATTCATCTGTGCAGAAGAATTGAGAATAGCAAGTGTACAAATTATAGGTGTGCCTGCAAAGAAAATAAACTAGCTCACTGGAAATGCACACGGCAGTGTCTGCATGCAGTAGGAACTCGGCAAAGGACCTTCTTCCTCCTACCGGTTTGTCTTGAGTGTAAGAGTAGAGAGAAATGTGGTACACATTCTCCCACTAGTTTCTGCTGCTAAAATCCAATAGTAAACACATGGGATAAAACTTTTTCAGAATTATTTTTGACTTTTTCCTTCCCTAAGATTAACTCTTTGAATAAGATTTAAAATTAAAAACATTCAGTCTAAATTATGAGTTCTATTCCTCATGTTGATGGAAATGAATGATTTGGTATTTGACCCTTTAAAAAGACATATCCAAAGGAACTGTCCAACAGGGAGTTAGAAATTTGAGACAAGAATATACAAGAGAAGCTAATTCCCATGCTAACTTTAGGAGAGACATCTACCTCCAGCAATTTTGGAGAGATTCTTCAAGAATAAAGTGATTGAAGCTTAGGGGAATCTTTCATATGAAAGAGAAAGGCCATCAAATAGCTATGGTGACCCAGAGAAAGAAGTTTCTCAAAACCCCAAGGAAAGCACGTACTTGACAGAATCAGATATGTTGGAAGCGACAAAGACAGAATAAGAAGCACCAGATTTTCATCATTTCAAGGACACTTGTGACTTTCTAGTTAAACAGTTGAATAGAGCTGTGTGAACAGGACACTGGAAAGAGAAGCATTGGAATATAATGCCACACCGTCTGTACACAGAATACTTTCAAGATGCCTATAGCCAAAGGAACAAGAGAGATGGAGCACATGTAGAAAGTTAGCATTTATACTATCCTTTGCATGTTAATGAAATACTTTCCTCCTGTGTTACATTTAGAGGCTATGCAAAGAAAAATGTGACAATGCTGAGGACTATAACATGCTTGATTCCTAGGTGGAGCCATACCAAGACTGCATGACTTATGAAAAAGTTCAGGGTTGCTAATCTGTGGGCAGAACTCACAGGTGAGCTTATAGAGCATCACCCTGTCGGGGACTTTTGTGCTTGTGTGAATTTCTCTGCTGGCAGTGGCTGGCAATTAACAAAGCAGAACTCAGTAAGCTTGATGTGAGTGAGTGGGCCAGTGTTGAGCAGGCCAGTCAGAGAGGCCAACCTGAGTCCCCACAAGCATCCATGGCTTCAAGGCTACTTGGTGAAACCTTTGGTCAAATGCTTTTGTTTTCCATCCTCTAATAACAAACATGTGAAAATGCACCCATGTGTATACACACTTGCAAACACTTAAAGAAGAGAATTTGAAGAAATGCAAAAATTATAACATTTAGGAGATGCATAGTCTTAGATGGCAGTCATTTCTTTTTCCTGAGACGGGACCTTGCAGCTAAGGATAGTGAGAATTTATTTAGTGCCAGTGATGAACCCAGTCTCTCCTACTTAATGTTCAAAATAACTCTTTGAGATAAGTATTTACTGTGCTCATTTCACAGATGAAGAAGCTTTAGGTCAGAGTGCTTAAAGAACTTTGCCAATGTCCTGAGCTAGTGAGTGATGAGGCTGAGATTTCATTCTGTGCCTGCCTGATTGAGGGCGCAGATCCTCCCAGTGCACAGAGAATTCGATCTCCATTCTGGTCATGCCTTGAGGTTCTTTTATTGAGGAGACTGAAAAATTGACCAATCCATCCTTTCTCTCCTATTTCACCAGACACCAGTATAAACTTCTGTCCCAAAAACTTTAACCTTGGATCGAGACTGTAAAGAAACTTTTAAATATGTTTTCACTCTAGCTTTCACTTACTTTTGTTACATATATGCAATAACTTTAAAGGATTCTAAGTTTATTTTTGCAAGATAAGTCATAGTGTTATTGCTCATATTTTTATTCATTGATCCCACAAATATTTATTACAATAAACATGAGGTTACATATTTAGGATGCATCATGTAAGATCCTGGGTTCAAGAAGTTGATAGTACAACAGAGATAGAAAGAGACATAGACAAAGATATAAAGCAGGAATAATGTGAAAATTATCACATTGGCAGACCAATGTACAATGGTCAGTACTGTAAGGACATAAAAAATCTTTGCCCACGTCAAATAGGATTCCATGGGTTGGGTGAGAAATAATTTTGGGTTTAGCAAAAGGAAATAAACACTTGTGACCATGTAGGATAGAACAGAGTAGATCATGATACTGGATTAGAATGAGGCGACAAATGTGTTTAACTTGTCTATTAGGCCTTACCACTTGAACACTCTTAGAAAATATTGGGGTAAATATACATTGTGTTATATTTGGCAACAATTTCACCAAAACTAAAAAGAAAACTGAATACCAAAAAAGGAAAAAATGGCTTTCACCATAAACCAGAATATTAAGACTGCTGTGTATGAAAGATATTATTAAAGAAGTGCAAGGACAAGGTCACTGAATGAGAGAAAATAGTTATCAATTATATCAGATAAGGGATTAGTGTCCAGAATTTGTCAAGAGGCTTTAGAGTTCTAGGAATCCTAAAGAAACTACATCAAATGCTGCTGATAAAATGAGGGGGAACGAAAGAACAAAACATTCGATTTAGCAATGTAACCTTGCTAAAGTTTAAATGAATGGAATCTTGAGTTGAAAAGTTTCCATAGAGTAGGAACACACATGTGGAGGAAGCCTGCCTATGCTGGGTTTGGAAAAAAAAAAAAAGATTTGCAGCAGAGGGGGCATAGCAATATGGTGGAACTCACAAAAGAAGTCAAATGCAGAGATTGTTTATAATGCTAGAGAAATAGCACATCACTGCGTGCTGACTCATATGGTCCAATATAGAGAACTTCTCACTTAGGATGTACCTAGAAGGGAAGAATTGGCAAAGCAGTATCTGGGACAGAAGCCTGTGTATAGGGTATGATGCGATGGTTGAGTTTTACTAAAAATGAAGTAGAGACTGGCTTCTTTGGGCAATGGTACGTAAATCCTTGGCATTTGCTCTTCCATACAATTTTTCATGGAAAATCTTTCTTTTTTTTGTGGCCAGCTCAGCCCACCCTGAGGACAGGGCTGGCGTGGCATGTGGTGCCAGGGACACCACATAATCTTGCAAATTTATCATGCAAACCATGGTCTCTGCATGCTTGCCTAAATGAAAGTTCTTTCACGCTTTCCTCAAGCTCAGCAAGATGAATTATCTTTACCTATAAAACAACATAGTCAGAGCTTAAATCCTCATTTCCTTCTGATGCAAGACCATATTTGTATCTCGACAAATACTGCATTCTGTACAAGAAAAAAGTAGACAAAGAAACAAGGTGCTTCTGGTAGAAGTCAACATGGGGTAAGTTAAGAGGCTGGAAAGAAATAGAGAAGCTCCTCATGTTGTTAGCATGAGCGGTGGGAATTTCAAACACCTTAAGAAGGAACAGGACAGAGGAATTGGAGTGGGGACACACCCAGACCCCTCAGGTTCTTCTGGTTCTGTCCTGGGAGACTGACTTGGAGCCAGGAGAGGGAGTGTGGGATGGTGACTCCACGGTCCTTGCATGAGGGGAAGAAAAGAAAATGTCACACAGAGACCTACGTGAACTTTGAGTGCTTCTTTCTTGCAACTTTGTCCCATAAATCTCTGGATACTAATCCCTTATCTGATATAATTGTTAAATATTTTCTCTCATTCAATCTCTCCTCTCCCCTCCCCTCCCCTCCTCTCCCCTCCCCATTTTTCCCCTCCCTTCCTCTCCTCTCCTCTCCTCTTCTCTCTTCTCCTTCTCACTTCCAATTCTCACTCACCTCTCCCTAAAGATAAAAAGATCAATTGTTGGGAAAAAAGGAAGTGAAAATAGGAGAAGGATTGAAGGACTAATCAAAAGATTAATCAGAAGATTGCTTAAGGTACTGAGAAATGGGAGTTCTGAAAAGAGGATAGTAAAAGCAGAACAGAAAAGCCAAGAGGAGAGGTCAAGGCAACCTGGTAGAGAGGAAAGAGGTTTTGTGAAATACTAGGCCTTGGCAAACTGTAAAGACACTGTGGCAGATTTACATTTACATGTGGCAGACACTGTTCTATGTACTCGTGTGTGTGTGCTCGCGCGCGCGCATGCGCGCACATGCATGCGCATGCATGGTAGTTGAAACTACCATCTTCAATACTTGTAAGTACTCAGTATGCGAGTGCTTCCACTAAGTCCATCCATTTGCATCTGAGAACGTAATGGCAACCTGCAAACAACCACTCAAAGAAGAGCTGCATGCTGGTCCCTGGACCCTCTGAGTGTTTCCTTAGATGGCAGAAACAGCTTGAACAGAAGTGAATGAATTAATGGATCTAGACAGGGTTGGATTGTCCATGGGGGCCCAAGGGAAATCTGCTTATATCCGGATAACACAAAAACCCAGGGAAACTGTGCTATACATAGAGGTGGCAACATGAAAAAGGAGCCGAAAGAGCCTTGGCGACACTGGCTTTGGAGATGGAAGTGCTGCAGCCATCAGCCGAGCAGCCAGTCAAGAGTGGGCAATGAGGACAGAGCGCCCAGAGGAAATTTGGCATGGAAAAAAACCCTTTGATCCTGACCCATGACACTGATCTCAGGTTCCTGGTCTCCAGAGCTGTGAGAGGACAGTGTTATAGAAGACATACTGCTGTGCTACAGGAGGCTCAGGCAAAGGATTCCAACACGAAGAGTGAAAACTTAAGTAAGTGGCGGAGCAAAAGGCCAAGCCCTCTACCAACCCGGGGCATCTGGCTTGAGCAGCAAGGAACAACTTGCTCCCCAGGGGCTGATCTGCTTGGATGTCTGAGTGACAGGCACGAGGACTGGCATCTTTGTTGGGCTTCACTCCCGTGCCACACTGTTAAGCTGCACTGATCTGGGGGCAGGCATGGAGTCACTGCAGCAGGAACACAACCACATTCTCCAATTGCTGTTGAGCTGGTTCTGTGAGAACCGCTTTGGAACTGCTCTCGCGTGAATTGTACCTATGGAGTTCCCACCGCATGGCTTCTAGGACCACCAGCAGGGGCAAGCCCACTCTCCCAGCTGTGGTCTCACTGTTCCCTGGGAAAACAGAGCCTCTGCCTTCACAGAGGGGAGGCATTGTACCCTGGCCACAACTGCCACTGTCACAGCATTTCCCAGAGCCTAAGCCCAGCCAGGGTGATATAGAGGAAATGACTCGGTCATGAAGTTCCCTTGGCCTCTCCTGTTTTCAGCATTGCAACCCACTTAAGTTGGACTTCTGAACAAAATTTGGAACTGTTTTTATTTTATGTTATTATTATTATGTATTTCAGTAAGGGTCTACAGGGTCTACAGAGTCTCACTACGTAGATCAGGCTGGTAGGGATCCTCCTGTTTATAGCCTCCCAAGTGCTGGGATTACAGACGCGCGCCACCACGCCCAGTCTCAACCACCACCACAGTGTGCCTTGAGGGGGCCGGCGCGACAGGCTGGGGATCCTCCAATCCGTTGAGCTATTTGGCTGGCCCCAGAACTCTTTTTTTAAAGCCTCATATTTCCATGAAAATTCTCAGTCTGAAGATCTGCCAGGCATTGCCAAAGGCCTGGTTCGGTGCAGCACTCTCACGTCCTCCCCTCTACGGACCACTCCTTTTCACACCAGGAGCTCTGTACCCTGCCCTTCACCCCCATTCATCTCTTTTCTGCCCTTCTGGGCTTTATTTGGTCATACTCTCATGGGTCCCTCTGTTGCCAGTTCCTCCAAGAACCCCCACTTATCCAGCTTTCCCTACCTCTGTTGCCAGTTCTCCCCCCAGATTCCCATGGATCCTGCCCGCATCCCTAAGGAAGCCTGAAGCACGACATGTGTGGTGCTGTTGACTGCCCCGCGAGGTCCATAAGCAAAGCTATTGCACAGGTTTCCTTTTATCCAGAACCTGAGCAGATACTACGGATGGACTAAGGATCCATACGTTATGGATGACAGACAGAAGAGTGGCTCTGGATTTGCTTGTGTCTCATGCCTCTTTGTCCCTCTGCAGAAAATCGAATGTGGAACTAATGCATGGTACTCTGCTCTCCATTTTTCAAAGGGCCTTGCCCACAGCTAGAGTTCAATACTCTCTTATCCATTGATTCTCACTGAAAACGATTCCTGATTGAAGAAATTTCAGTTGTGACTGCTGGTGTTAACCCAAGGGCTCTTGATACTAATGGCCTGGATGCAGAACTGTTCTCTAAACTTCCCTCATCAAGCGTTCCCAGTAAGGCTGTTTAGCGCATGGACGGCTGGCTACTTACCAATGGCACACAAGTGTGCATCTCTGCAGCTATGTCTGTGCTCTTGTCTCCACGTAGGACACTCCTGTTCAGCTAGAAAACCCTCACCGTGTCTCAAGCTCTTGCTGAAATGCCCACTTCTTTAGCCAATCTCCTCTCATATTTCACACTAACTTCTATTACACTATGTCCTGTGTTTAAATTGGTATGCTCAGCTTGTTGAAACCATACTCCTATTACACTATGAGACTGCAGGAACACAACAGCATCTTAGCTGGGCTTGGTGCCCCTGAATGTATAGCTTATTCTTGGGGCTCTGAATGTGGACCAGTGAGCACCCAATGAATGAAGGAATGTGTTTCTCCCAGTAGGCCCACAGAGAGCCCCAGTGGTACCAAGAAGGACTATGATTTAGACAATTTGCTCTCATTTTCCAGAAAAAATGAGTTGAAACACACAAAAGACAATCAAGGGAGCAAGGACTCGAGCCCCCAACTCCCAGCCCAGGGCCTCTCTGCCTGTTGACAGTGTCTTACGTGGTCTCCACCCAGCCTCTTTTATTATTGCCAAACAAGTAGCACTATGCTCTAGCAGGGGCTGGATGAAGGACCTGCTTGTCTGCTTTCTTCTGACTTCAGGAAGCCAAGAACCCATCATTCTGGCCAGATGTATCATCTTCCCTGGGGAGGCTGTGGATGAGCCTGATTAGAGCCTCTCAATTGTCTATGAAATGCAAATGTGTCCCACTCACACGTCAGGGACATCCATTGTCTGCCTCTGTGCAGACACCACTAATGCCAATTAAATGCCAGGGCTCCCGCAGCAGGTGTGCTCCTCGCCGTTGCAGAATGATTTGCCAGAGCAACACTCCGTGTGTGTGGCAGACGAGAGAGAACATTCTGTCTCCCTGGGTCCCCAGCTCAGTTATCAGCTTTGCCAGTTGGGCTTTGCTTCCGGAGTTATTTTCTCCACTGCAAAGTAAACCAGAATTGCGCCCTACGTGTTCAGGCTACACGAGGCACACTTCGGTCTCTCAGTCACACACCCCTTTTGGTGGTGGAGGGCTACTAGCCCGCACCGCCCCCTTCCTACACTCCACCACCTGAGACACAACCTCCTCTCACCTTCCTGAGGAGCTGAAGCTCAGTCTTTTTTCCACCCGAAACTCTGAAATGACTTCCCATTCTCTCATCAATAAAGTGCAGATTCTTCAGCCAGCCAGTCCAAGTCCTCTGCCCATGAGCCCCACCCTGTGCTCTCCAGGAAAGTCTCCACCCTGCTGTCAGCTTACTCTGGACCTCTGCTCTTCGTACTGTTTCCTGTGACCTGCATCCTCTGTTGAGACCCATGAACCCCATCCAGAGCCACCTCCTGCCAAAATCAAGGACAGATCTCCTTACTGGACACTTCCTTCTTTTATCTCACTACTACAAAGTTAGAGAATTTGAATTTGGACATTCTGCACATTTACAACACATGTACAGCATGCCTAATACTTGATTTGTTGAACATCATTTCACCGTGTCAAATGAGATAAGGTTATTCACACTTGACAGATGAGGAAACTGAGTTTCCAAGTGATAAAAAAAGCTTTCCCTAAGGCAAAGAGTTAATAAGAGGTGCATCTAGGGTTCAATCCCATATGACTGCTCCTGTACTCAGCAGTCTAGGCTGGCCTGTCACATGGCTCACTCACTATTGAGTGCCACATACATGACAGCTCTTCATTCTGTGATGACCTTTATTGTCAAGTTATGAATCCAGAGACAAGAGGGAACGCTGTTTTCATCAGTGCACCCCTCCCACTGAAACACTGAAGCTCAGAAGCAGACGCCATGAAAACTTGCAAGTGATTCAATCTGCTCTGGAGGGAAGACACCTTTCCTTCCCTTCCCTTTTGCCCTTGAGGATGTCTATTGGTGTTGTGGGAAAGTGTAGCCTTTCATCCTCTGGCATAGAGGCCGGGATCAGTGGCCATGTTTGTGTGCTGGCATATTGCTGGGAGCCACCAGGGGGATTTAAGTCATATTTAGAGGCTATAAAATTGAATAGCATCACGCTAGGCCCACAGCAGCTCAGTACTCCTATCACTTTCACTTTCTGCCACCCAGGAGCCCAAGAGTGTGCAGAGGGAAAAACACTTCCTGTCCCTGCTGCCTGAGAACCTGGCTTCCTTCCTCAAGTCCCGTCCTTATGACTGGCTCTGCTGCTCTCCTTGGAGCTGCTGCAAAGCTTGCCCAAAGACAATTTTCATTTCAAAACTGGAACATGAAAAGCATGTCTTTGCTGCGTAAATGAAGCTACTGTTTTCTTACTAAATCAGGCTCTGTTGAAGGAAAGTGGGAGAATAACGTTGGCAGAAAGACTAAGGAGAAGAGGAGTAGAAAACTACAGTCTGGTTGCTTCTTCTTGTTTTCTTTCCAAATTTTCAAGCTAAGCTTAACTCGGCTGGGTGAGTGAACTATGATTTCCTAAGATGCTTTGAAAAAAGTTCACTGGGCTCCCTTAATGATGATGTCAGATCTGTAGCTCCTGTTCTAACTTAATGACGAGTTTACCCCTCACCCCAGCACCCAGGACTCTGCAGTAGTAGCAAGGTCAGTTGTGGAGGAAGATTATAAACATCCATCTTCCCTTGGTGAAGAGTTGGACGTTCAGCTTCCTGAAACCCATTACCCACAAAACAGTCTTTTTGCTAACTTTGGAAAACTGCCCAAAAAAAGCAAAAGAAAAGCTGCATTTCTTTTTTATAGTGAGCAGAGGACAGATTCCATGCCAGAGCACCTTTGGGTCTGGTCCTTTGAAAAAGGAAATATAACATGAATAGTTTGTAAAACACCACTTTTAACTCCCTCGGTTAGAAGAGAATTGTGGGTACTAGAAAATGAGGAACAGGGAGATTGGGGAAGCATCTTTCAAAGGATACAAAATCTCAGTTAGACAAGAGGAATAAGCTCAGATCTATTTTAAATCTTGATGATTATAATTCATTATAACAATATATTCTACACTTGAAAATTGCTAACAGAGATTTTCCATATTCACGCTGCACACACATACACATAATTGATGCACATGTAAATAATAGATATGCTAATTAACATGATCCAGTCATTCTGCAAGGTACACATTCATCAAAACTTCATACTATGCTCCATAAGTATATACAATTTATCAATGGAAAAGAAATACAAATATAAACAGCCTTTCTCCTTGGGAAGGTCTGTTTTTGCAGGTGGTTGTAAATAGGCTGCCCATAAAGCAAGGAGAGAAGAGTGGGGTGAGAATGAGGGGGTGTCAGTGCCAAGTAGACTGCAGCTGTCACCTTAGTGGTTGGACGGAGACCATCACGTGTGATCTCAGGGTAGTGTGCAAGACCCTGCCCAAACTACAGCCTGTGATTTTGAGGACACACATTTCCTATCCTTGCACTAAAGACAACAAAACCCTGCTGCTCCCTTGGGCTTTTTCCCTTGCATAAGGAACAAGAGAGAATTCTAGTTTGAATGTTTGGCCCCAAGTTTTTTTAATTTTATTATTATTATTATTATTATTATTATTTCTTTATGTATTTAGTACAGGGTCTACAGGGTCTCACTACACAGATCAGACTCATAGT
>NDGM011125100.1:0-16233 GCA_002564305.1 Octomys mimax
AGACAGACAGACAGACAGAGACAGACAGAGACAGAGACAGAAACACACACACATGCAGAAAGTTAGAGATAGGTAGATAGATAGAGAGAGACAACTTACATACAACAAAAGTATAACAACATGGACAAAGACAAGGAGATGGAAGATCTCCTGGAGCTCTGTTCTAGACTGTCTGTCAGCCGTGCGGTCTTAGGTGAATCACTTGTCTTTCACATCTTAATTTCCACTTTGGTGATAGGGAGGAAAGAATGTTGTCCGTAAGATTCTTGGGTCTCGTGTTATTGGCCACTATTTTATGTGTGTAAGGAAGAGAGGACAGGACTGACCTAAATAACTTGGAGACAAAAGAATAAAAAAATT
Source organism: Octomys mimax (assembly GCA_002564305.1). Taxonomy (NCBI): domain Eukaryota; kingdom Metazoa; phylum Chordata; class Mammalia; order Rodentia; family Octodontidae; genus Octomys; species Octomys mimax. Next base: position 361 of record NDGM011125100.1, read on the forward strand.
TGCAGATTCAATAAAGAAAGACAAGATTGATGAAAATGAGGCCGGGAAATACTGAACAGTAGACACGGTTACTCTACTTGGTCTGTTATTTTTCAATTTATATGGACATTAGTATCTCATTAACACTTTTTTCCCTTTAAATGATCATGTTTTTATTAAACTCATATACAAAATTCTTACCTGCTGAAGCCCTTGGCTGAGGTATTAATTGTAAGGCCTTGTTTGTTATAAAAGTGGAAGGATATTTCGTGACTGACCTCTTCGGCCCCTCTACCCCCATCCACTTCCCACTTCCCAACTGTAATCACTCACATTTGTCTCAGATGTACTGTAACCTTGTGAACTGTGGGTTTTGGGGGGAGTCCATGGCATTAGGGGCTTTATCTTCATCTATAGTCCTTAGGTGCATTGGCATAAGATGATGAGAAGAGGGAATATTTCTTCTGTATTTCTTATGCATTTGGGGTGTTTTGTGTTATAGCTTGTGTCCGGATGTCCCCCCAAAGCCATATGAAGTTGTAGGTGGGGTTTCTTCAGAGGCATCTGAATATAAATTGTGTGACTGATTCATGGTGCAATGCTAGTATTAAAGGTGCTAGGACTAAAGGTGGCTGATTAGAAAATCAATTCACTGATAGCTCTGGCACTGCCCTAATCCCAGTAGTCTGAACACAGTTAAGGGGTGGAAAGAGGCTTGGCTTGTCCCTTGCTTCCTTTACTCCCTTCTGTGTTTCATGAAGTGTTTCTCCTCTGTGCTTCCCCTCTGCCAAGCAAGCCTTCCTTGGAGCCAGCCGACTCTGGACCGAAAGCTCTACAAACTGTGAGCTCAATAAACTTTTCCTCCCTTAACTTGTGGGTATTGGGTACTTTGTATCAGCAATAAGGAAAATAACTGAGATGTGCTGGTATTTATTCCTTGGATCCCTTGAGACCACACATAGGGGCTCGAAGATGAGGCTGTGCTTTGAGGCTCTTGCATGACCCAGAAGTGTAGTTTGCAGAGTGTCTGCAGTCCACATGTCTGCCATCTCAGCCTAGCTTCTAAGTGAGCTGTCCTCCACAACTGTGGGAAGGGTGGCTGAGCCATGGGCTTGTTGAGTGTCCCCTGGGGCTGCTGTCACCCACCATGCACTGGGAGCCTCCCGCAGCTTGGCCACATGTCCCTGCGCTGCTTCCTACATCGCAGACAAGGCCCATCCTTCCAGTCCCCCCCCCTGCGTCTCTTATGTTGTCCCCCAGGACCATTGCAGGGAAAATGCTGTATGGCTGTGGCTTTGTCTTTACTGCCAAACAAGCTGTGTGGAGCTGGGCCAGCTACTTGCTGTCTCTAGGCCTTTGTTTTCTAAGTGATTAATGGGAACACCAGCCAGGGTGAGCTCCAAGTTGTCTCGCAGCTATGGCCTGTCCTGCTTCTCAGACTGATGCAAACGCCATGACTGAATCCTATCTGAATTGTCAGAAAGACACTCAGGCAAATTTTTTTTCATGGAATGATTGCGATTAGGTTTTCAGGGATTGAAATTTACTCTGACCACAGCTCCCCAGGATAAAAATAGGTGGATCTGAAATAAGGCAAAGGGAAAAGACAAAGAATCCTTAGAACATCAACCACCAGGCTGTGCCCTGAACACAGCACTGCTATGACACTGGTTCACGGGGTAGCATGTGGTTTGGGGTCCACGCCACCTGGGTTTAGCTCCTATGTCAGGCACTAGGTGTTCTTGCAGCTTTAGGTGGGCTATCTGTCATTCCTGCTCTCAGTCTCCGGATCAGTATGTACAAAGGGCTAAGAATGATGTACCATGGGGCTATTGTCAGAAATTGAATGCATACGTGTGTGTGCACATGCAAGACAGAGGAAGAACAGTAACATGTATAAAATACTACATGATTATTAGGTATTACGACTACTATTCAGTTGTAATCATACATGTTTCTTACAAATGCAAAAACTTTAGCCCAGAAAGATTAAGCAACCTGTCTGAATTTACCTTGTCAGTTAGAGCAGAGTTGAGTCTCAAGCCTGAGGTAATTCAACATTAAATTTGCATTCTTTTTTCTACTCTAGGTGTCTTTATAGATGTGGGGTAAAATAATTGTCCTCCCCTTCTATTTTGATGTCTATAGAATGACCGTGAAAACACATTCAAGATGTCGGAGATTTGATGTTTTCTTTTTTCTTTCTTTCTTCCTTGCTTTTTTGATATAGGGTCTTACTATGCAGCTTGGACTCATAGTGATCCTCTTGTCTCAGCTTCCCCATCACTGGGATTACAGTTGTATGTCACCATGCCCAGTCTAAGGGTCAGTACGGCACGCAGTACCAGGGATCAAACTTGGGTCCTTGTGCTTGCCAGGCAGGTACTTAGACCACTGAGCTATCTCCCCATCCCTTGATGTTCATTCTTCAAATATAGATTCTCCATCGGAAAAATGCCACCAACCTGGAACTTTCATGCCACCGGCATGCAATTGGGTGAAGTCCAGGCTAAAAGTCAGGGGCTTTAGATGATACCTGTTCACAACCCAGCAGGGACAGCCAGAGAGCATGCATGCTTTGGGAGCCAGAGTCCATTGCAGACGTGGACATCTTACCCTCAATGAAGCTTGGCTTCCTTGTGGAGAAGCTGGAGCACAATCCCCCTGCCCTGTGAGCCTGTGACCGAGATGGCTCGACATCACCTGCTCTGGCCTGCTGTCACCTTTGTGGGACACCTCCTTCAGTTCACATTGATTTCCTGCTTCTTGAGCTGATCATTCTTCCAACAACCTGCCACCGTGTGTCTGTGATCTTCCAACCACTTCTGTATTCTCATATATAAAATAAAAGCTTACAGGAGATTGCAACTGCTTGGGGATTTCCCTCTTTGAAGCCTCTTTGGGTAACCAGAGTCTCTCTGGCCTCTCACGCTGTTTCTGATGTTAACATTTTAGTAACACATCCAGAGTATTTTTTGTTTTATGAATTCTAATAGAAAGGGAAGTTCTCCCTGAGAGAGGATTTTAAGGCAGGTGTTTTCAAGTGAATACTCAATATCCACATGCATATTTCTGTGACAAAGTCATTTTTTTTTCTTCCAGACAGCAAATGCTCTAGCTTTCAGGCATCTCTGAGGTGGTCACCTCCTTTGTTTGAGGACTCTTTTGCTTTTCTCTGAAGTGCTTTTTGCACTTAAAAAATTCCCACATATATTTCTGTGTGTGTTTTATAGTCAGAGAAGTTTGTCTACACTGTAATGTTGGCCCTCTCACGCTGCCAGGAAAAATGTAGTAGTAACATTTATGTAGCCGTAAATGTCCTTAGGAGAAGGCCTGATGGGGTAGCAACACTGAGCCCATCCAGGGGATTCCCTGCTCCCCTCTAGTGATGGTCCTGGGAGCTGTTGACCCAGTAGCCTGACCCGGTAGTCCACACTCCTCAGATCCATGCCCCTGGCCTGTTAGATGACCTGATAATGTGGTTTCTGGAGTTAAGATGTTTGCTGAGGAGGGGACAGGAATAAGGGAGGACAGTGGGTTGGAAGTGGGTGCTAAAAGAGCTGCTCACACTGTTGTACCTAAGGGCCATTCTCCGTGAGAGATGTTAGGGGAGAATTTGGAGAATGTAGGACCTCAGCATTGCTGGAGCAATGCTATTGTGCCAACTCTTTCTTGGTACAATGCTATTGTACCAAGATGGTCATTTGCTGGGTTAGGTCTCCAAGTTCTGCAGTTGGAAGTATTGTCTTTCTTTTACCTGCATTTCCCGAAGCTATTTCCACAAGTGACCTGTTTCTGGCTGCACAAAGGGCTTCCAGTGTTGTGGAACTGCTGCAGGACACTGGGTGGGATGACGCGTAGACTAATCCTCCGGGAAGGAGCACAGAAACCCATTCGCCTGTTTGGGAGCAGACTGGGGTGGGGAATGTCACTGCTAATCCTAGAGGCCACACAGCCTGACATGACAGGACATCAGGGATGGAAGGGACTTGAGACTCAGTCAGCTGAAGCACCCCACCTTGGGGAGGAAGCACAAGGAGCTTTGCTCAAAGCCACAGAATAAGTGGAAAACTAAAGCTCAGGTCTCCAGCCTATACAAGGTGCCGTGAGCTCTTGAGCTGACTTCAATGGCCCAGAAATATAGAGCAGTGAAGAAGGGCGTGGCTAAGGTACAGCAGGGCACACGCTCAGTCTCAGCAACAGTCTTGTCCTGTGTGCACAAGAGTGGATCCCTAGTACCATGAAAAGAAAGAGGAAGGAGGAGGAAGGAAGAGGGACAGAAGGAGTGAGGGAGGGAGGGAGGGAGCACGTGCTTGTATCTATATGTCTCCCCAAAGCCTCATGAGATCATAGGTGGGGCTTTTCAGAGGTGGCAGGATTTAGAGTGTGTAGCTCTGGGATTAAGGGTGATTACTAAATTAATCCACTGATTGTTCTTGGCATAGTTCTGGGTGTGGCTAATGGGAAGGTCCACCCTGCATGTGATCATTATCTGTCCTAAGGGTATGCACCCTGGACAGAATGGAAAGGACAGAAAGAGGCTGCTGCTGCTGCTTCGTTACTTCACTACTGTGCTGCCCTCTGCCCACCATGAACTGTTGCTCCTCTGGGATGCCCCCTGCCAGGCCACCCTGCCTTGGACCCAGCCAACTGAGAATTGAAACCCATGAGCTGGGAGCGGCAGTAACCCTTGCCTCCTTCAACCTTGGGTGTCAGGCATTTTGTTTCAGCAGCAAGAAAAGCAACTGAGACAGAGTGAGAGAGAAAAGAAGGAGTTGAGGAAAGGCATGGAACTGACAAAGGATGAATGTTTGGGCACTGGTGGACAGACTAGATCCCAGGGAGTGGTCGGAGAGGGGAAAGTCCAAGTGAACATGGAACATCTCACTAGCCTCTGTGAGAGTTTAAAAAGAATAAAAGATCAGCATAGAAGAAGCCAGCTTCCTAGGGAAAGGGTGTGGCTAGGCAGGGCCAATATTTGCAAGCAGCGCTGCATATTCTGTAGACAGTGGCTTCTGGAGCTCCTTGGCAAGGATTAGGAAAAGACAAAGTGTCCATGCTCTAGTTACTAGGAAAAGATTTATGGCATTTTGAGGGTAGGAAGAAGAGGAAGAAGGAAGAAATTGTTTTTTGAGATCATAACTCTCTGGGACAGAAGCGATGCAGGCATGCGCTAAATCGATGGTACTGACAGATATCTTTACCTCTATAGTACTTTACAGTTTACAAAACACTTCTCTCTGGGTGGCCCTCACATCTCCTTCGCAGCTCAGCCAGGTTCTTGTGTAACGAGCGTAGGAGAGAAACTGGTGATGAAGCTTACTGTGAGGAAATTCTAGGCTAGGAAGGTGGCAAGATGGCCACTTGGAAAGTGTACAGTGGGCCCTGTGCCCAGCGCAGTACCCTGGCTACCTTCAGAGGAGGCTGCCTGGGTTCAAATCCCAGGCCTACCGGACCATAGCTGTGTGTCCTTTGGAGCCTTGTTCAATTTCAGTTTCCTTCTATGTAAAATGGGTATGATCACAGCATTTGGGGTTTTTATATGATTTATCTTTATATTGCTGGGAGGTATCTGGGAGTAAGAGCTAGGTAGATGCTTAGGAAAATGTGGATGACCCTACTAAGGAGTAAATCCAGGAGGTGCCATGTACTTTTTTACTTTTTTTTTCGGAACCGGGGATTGAACTCAGGCCCTTGCACTTGCCAGGGAAGTGCTTATTCCACTGAGCCATCTCCCTGGCCCCATGTACTTTTAAGAGTGTTGGTTGAGGCAATAGATGGAGTAGTGTTTAATCCATTGACTGAGGGAGGCGTACTTTTGGGCTTGGTGGTATAAATTCATATATGCGGGAGACCCAGGATGAGGGCTGAGAAACTGTGCGGCTCCTCTTTCGGACTTGACAGTGTCTCTGCCGTAGCTCAGCACATAGAAAGTGCTCTGGACTGGTTGACTCTGGAAAATGGGGATGCGTGCAGTGCCCTGGCCTGTGCCTGCTGAGGGCCTCCCACGCTGCCCGCACTGTGTGGTGTCAGCTGCCCCCGAACATGTCCTGCTCCAGTGGGTACAAGGAGGACACTCTTGCTGGTACCCCCACAATACAGCCTGATGACTAGAGTCTACTTTCTGCCCCTCCTGCTCTTCTCCACCCTCCTGTCTCTAAACCTGGTAGCTCAGGCTTTCTGGGCTCGGAGACACAGCATTTCCCCAGCAGGAGTCACCTGCCTTGCTGTATTTTAGAATTCCTGAGCTGCTGTGCAGTGTGCCCCCGGCCTGACTTGGTAACTACAAATGGAGATGGCTCCCTAATTGGTAACTTTGTGATTATTTTGTTTCCAATGCCTTCTGTCCCAAGGGGATGGATCTGCCCCAGGGAAAATGAAGGGAACATCCAGTATGCTAAGGGCCAGCCCCAAGCCCACCCTGAGCACTGGTGTGCCGGAAACAACTGGCCAGGGATGGCTTCTACTGCTTTGGGCAGGCGCAGTTTTGGGAGAAGCAGGTGAACAGGATGCCTGAGTGACAGTAAGTCCTCAGAGCTCCTCGAGAAAGGCTAAGTACAGTAATTTGTTGTAATGATTCAAATTTAAAACAATAACCCAGAGGCATAATAGCATGGGCCAAGAACACCTACCGAATGTGATGGGCCACTAATGGGAAGAGAACACTTTGATTTGGTGGCAGAGCGTTTTCAAATGGCTTCTGCTCTGGCTGTGTACTACGCAGTGTGGAGTGCTAAGTTTCCTATCAGGGTTAATTTGGACAACTTCCTCCCAGCCTGCCGAGAGCCATTCTCCAGACGGAGGCCCCTTTATTGCTCCGCTCCCCCTCTAGCTCCAGGCAAATTTCGGAGGCTTCACTCCTGTGCTCATTTTCTCCTTTCTCTTCCTCACTCAGCATCTCTCTGTGAGGACGATGCTTTCACTGGCCTAGGTGAGCCAGGCCAAGTGAATTCTTTGGAGCTACAGAACCTGCACCTGGCCGGCTGAGGTAGTGTCAAGTCCCCTGAGGCACACTTGCTGGTCACTGTAGGGTCTCCTGCTGCACTACCAAAGGCTGGGGTCCTGGCTCTGCTTCATCAGCTGCACCCTTTCTGGAGCACCTCCCACCTCTGGCTGCAGCAACTTATTTCCTGTGCCAGCGCTCAGCACAGAGGGGGCGCTGGAGAGGGGTCAGAGGGCCCATGTCTCAGAGGGATCTGCAAATCTTACCAGTACGGGAACCTAAGTGCTCCTGGGGAAAGTGCTCCTCCCCGCTTTCTAGCTTCAAGGCTTTTGTGGGCGCTGTGCCTGTCTGCCCCAGGTGATAGGTACCCAGTAGGCAGTGTCCTGACTCCCTTGTGGAGCACCACCCCACAGGATGACGTCTGCCCATGGTCGTCAGCCACCCTGGTAGGGTCCTTCATGCTGCAAAGGCATGGTGATGAATTCAAATTCAGTTAATGGTTTTCCACTCAGCAGTCTATGGGTGGATTCCCCTATTATGACTGGGCCAAAAGGAACATGCAGAGATACTGAGGCACAAAGACACACAGACACACACAAACGCAGACGTGCATGTTTTGGGGAGGCTTTTACAAGCCAACACTAAGAAGTCTAGATTTATGGTCCTTCTCAAGGTTAATTCCTTCTTGGAGAGGCAATGCATTTAGTTCAGTTCAGCGAGCAGTCCTTACAATGAGCTGCATAGTGTTTTCCAAGGAGCTGTGTTCAAATTCTAACCTTGACACCCTGGTGTGTCATCCTTACTGGAAACGGTCTCTATAGAAGTAGTGCAGTTGGGATACGGTCATCCTGATTAAAGTGACCTAGTGTCCTTAGAGGAGAGGACACAGAAATACACGCAGAGGGAAAAACACCATGAGACAGTGAAGAATAGGACTGCAATGGTGCTGAAGGAGGCTGTGGAATGCCCACGACCCAGAAGCGGGAGAGGCCCAAAGGACCCTCCCCAGAACCTTTAGAGGGAGCAAGTGCTTGCTGGCTTTGGGCCATGGGCTTCTGGCCTCCAGAGCCATAAGCGAATATATTTGCATTGCCTGCAGTTGCCAGGTGTGTGCTAACTTGTGGTGGCAGCTACGGGAAGGAAGGGCAGTGTCTGTGGACTGGAGTCCCGGTACTTTTTCGGGTGCTGCAGGTCTGGCCTCAGGGAGCTCCCTGCTGGCGCCTGGTTGCCAGGGCAAGCACGCCTCCTTTCCTGCCCTGCTCTGCTTCCTTTTCCTGCAGCTGCAGCTGAGTGCGTGTCCCCGCACCCAAGCACTGGGCTGAGAGCTGCTGACCTTGCTCCCCTTTCTTTTGCTCATGTTGCAGAGTACCTTTGGTGGTGAGTAGGTGTTTATTTATTTACCACTAGGGATTGAACTGAAGGCCTTTACACTGAACTACCTACTCAGCTGCCCTATTTTATTGAATTTTTTATTTTGAGGCAGGTTCTCACTAAGGTGCTAAGTTGCCCAGCCTGAGCTTGAACTTGTGATCCTCCTTCCTCAGCCTTCCTGTGTGCTAGGATTACAGGTACGTGCTACCATACCCAGCTAGAGCTAGTTATGAATCCTCACATCCTCAGCACTCAGGTGAAACTGCCTCTTCCTCATGGGTACAAGGCGAATAGAGATGACCTCAACATTGCCACAGCTTGTCCTAGTGATCTGTCAACTTTCTGATTACGCAAAAGTTGTATCTATTCTTGAGAAACTGCACTAGGAACTTTGAATTTGTGTCTTTTCTTGGCTTGGTGGTATGTGGAACAACTCTTTCTCCTGATGTTGCAGCAGCTGCCAGTTATCAGGCATGCAATAAGCAGACGAGACAACCAAATCTCTCACCTGCTGTGTTGCCAGGCGAGGGTATCACTTAGGTCATGTGTATTTGCATTGTCTGTTCCCATAATTGTCAACTTGTACTTGGGTTGTTGGGAAGCATCTGTACTTGGGTGCTGTGACAGGCAGATCCCAGGGACAGAGGGGTGGACACTGGTCTTATCTCTCCTTTGCCCACTGCTGTGAATGGCATGATCTCATGAAAACTACTTAAATTTGTGGTCTCACTTTCTTTGTCCATGGTCCTGTAAGAGCAACTTGTAAGATGACTACGAGAGTGAGCCACGTTAAGGTGTTAACTGAAGTTTCTGGCAAGCAGAAGCTGCTCCATGGAGAGTAGCTAACATTGCTCTCTTCCTCGTGGGGAAACTGAGTCCCAGGAAAGCATTAGAGACTAAGTTGTTGGTTCTAAAAACTATTTTCAGGCTGGTGGGTTCTGAGTAGCATTAGTGGTTTGCTAGAAAAGAGTTTGTCAGGAGGTGGCACTTGCAGTCATTAAAGGTTCCAGCCCTGGAATAAGAGACATAAATGTAGTTGCAAATCTTATTAATTACGAGATGTATGACTTGGGCTTGTTATTTAACCACTGAGGGTCTCAGTTTCTTTACCTGAACAATAGAGATATTGACCTCATTGTATAGAGTCTGAGAGAGTGGAATGAATGTAAATACTTAAGCATCCATAAACATTTGTGGTTATTGTTTGTATTTACTAGGAATCAGTTTAGCTGCCTCTAATTAAATAATAGTGGCTTAAAACCTCTAGGACTCATTTATTTTCTGTGAAAGGTATTTGGAGCCAGGCTGGTCAAGAATGAGAAGCCAGTGGTACCAGAAGTTCATCAAGGGCTGGGGTGCTTGGATTACTGTGCCAATAGCCTCAGGAGGTGGCATCTGTTCACAAGGTCTCCCTATGACCACACTAAGAGATGTGTGCTGGGGAGAAGACAGGAGGGATCTACCTCCCTTTTCCAGCTTCATTCGGATATGATTGATATGAAGCAGCTCTGTGTAAGGAGCCAGCTCCCCAGTCTATGCTTTGCTTATGTCCTCAGCCAGAAAGTAAGTACACAGTCACCCCTGGTTGCAAGGGAGTCTGGGAAATACCCGTTTCTGGCCATCCACAGTAAGACCCGGGCTCTGCTACTGAATCTAACGGGGAAATTGATTTGGAAAGACAAGAAGCGTCTCTGCAGAATTGTATCTCCTTTTTTTTTTTTTTTTTTTTTCTAGTTGTTATTACTCCATGCCAGGACCCTGCCCCCTAGGAGTTTCCAGTGTTTAAAGCAGTGTTATGAATACTGTGAAAGCGGCACATGGTAAGTGAAATAGGGTATTCCGTGGGGGAGGGGAAGGGGCCTGAAGGCATCGGGGAAGGCGTTACTGGAGAAGGGAGTTTTGAGGCGAGGCACGTGTTGAGCGAGTTGCGAGGACACTGGAGAGTGGAGGGAATCCCGGCAGGGGGCGCACTACACGGGAAGTCTACCTGCTTTCTCGTCTGCACCTGTGGCATCTCAAAAGTTAGGCTCCATGGAAATTGTGCTCCTGGGGGAGGGGATGGGCTTCCACAGGCTGTCCTCGAATAGCTCTCCTGCACGTCGTCTCTGGGGCAGATGGTGAGGGGTGCTGATCCCTGCTCCCACGAAGCTTTCCTGGCTCTCCATCCTCATTTCACCAGACAGCAACCTATTTGTTAAATTCAAACCAGCTGGTTATTGAAAGAAACATTTTTTGAGAATGAACTGCCATGTGCAGAACGGATATTTACTACCTACTTGCCAAACATCAGTGAACTTGTGTTTAATAATCATTTTTTTCAATTAGCTCACAAAAATGCCCCCTATTAATTCTAAATTAAATGCATATTTGCAAAACTCTAATTCACAACATCATCAAATCATTTCTTCCCAGCCTGTTTCTGATGGTTCCCCATTGGTGGCTGATCTCAGTTGATGTCCTGAGAGATTCATATATATTTTTTTTGTATCCATAAGCAGATACCACATAGGCTAGAGGACAACAGCACCTTTTCCCATTAACTTCTCCCCTATTTTTTTTTCACTTTGCTTCTAAACCCTTCATGTACCATGGGCATATGGAACATTTGGATAATCAAAGTTGATGGTCTGCCCTTTCAGTGATAGAATGCCAGGAAAACACACCAAATTGATCTTCCTTCCCCATAGTGCAGAGAAAGTTCCTAGTGGGGAATTAAAAGATGCAAGTTTTAATTCTGAATCATATTCTACAAACTTGAGCAAGTTATTTTCTTCCTTCCAGGATTTGTATCACAATAAAGCTTAGCAGGTTTCTTCCCTGTTGCAATCTCAGAGATGGTCTTGTGATAATGGGCACAAAGGCTCTGTAGCTGGGACATGGGCATATATTTTTAAAAACTTTTTGTTAAGCACAGAACTGTTTCTATGTCCTTTTATGGAGTATCTGTGTAGGTTGGAAACTATTTTGGGAAGGGCTGGGAAGGGCTAATTTTCAGGCTCAGCTGGCCATAACATTTTAGGTATTTTTCCCCCTTAGTCTAGAAATCTAGACCAAGCTTCCAAAGGATGACCTGGCATTGTGAGCCTCTGTCCACCACATGCCTCCTTGCACAATTCTATCCCCTCTTTTTGGATTAGAAGAAATGTGCAGATACTGTCTGACATCCTCAGCAGCTCTGCCCTTTGGAAACCTGCCTGCCAAGGGTAGGCTCTTGGATCCCTGGCTACTTCCTGCTGCGTCCAGCTGCACTGAGCATCCGCCTCTTCAGCCTTGCTTTCTCCAGCACAGCAATTATGTGCTCAGCATCTACCTCGGAAATATACAAGTGGTAGCAAATTCTCTAAGGGTTCCAAATCATGCAGAAGAACAGACAACCCCTGTGCAAAGCGTGCGCACCTTCGGGAGGCCACAGTTTGGCTTGTGTGCTGGTCCGTATGGCTGTGCAGATGCTGGAGCTCCAGGGAGAGCTTCTCCCAACTCAGCCCCCTGGCCTTGGCACCCTGTGGCTGCTGCTGTGCAGTGCTGGCCACTGCATCGCCCCCGCATACCTCAGCAGGCAGTGAGGGATCCCACCACCACCCCAGGTGGAGAATTCATCACCCTGCCAAGACCACCCAGCGCTCGCCATGACAAAAGCTCCTAAAATCCGCACGCGCTGCCTGCTGAGAGGAAGCCCTCATTGAGGCTGGTTTGGCTGATGTCTGGCTGTTTTCCTTTTCTCTCCAGGATCATTTATGTCATTAAACTAGCATGTCTCAGGAACCCTTTTCCTTTCAAGGAATTACTGAGAAATCAAAAGACTTTGATATTTGTTATTGCATCTATCAGGATTTATAATAGTAGAAATTAAAAAATGAGACAATGGAAATATTTATCTATTAATTGATTTGAAAAGAACAATAATAAATCCTGGTGAGTTAATGTGAATGGAACACTTTCTTTGCAAAGCATGTAGTACATGTAGCAATGAGTGGCTTTGCTTCATGTTTTTAAGAATCTCTATACATTTGGGTTAAAAGATAGTGAGTCTGCCACAATAGGCCATTTTGGTTGACATATATAAAGAAAATTCAGCTTTCTGCTGCTATGTATTTAGGAAATAGAAGGCCTCTTGGCCCCTCTGGAAGGGTCTTGGGGTCACACTTGAGCACCTTTATCCCAGGGTACCACTTTGTCTTACTTTTCTCTCATTGCTGAGACAAAGTACCTGACACCCCAGGTTAGAGGAGGAGAGGTTTATTTAGCTCACAGTGTGGAGGTTTCAGCTCACAGTCTGATGGCTATATGGCATGGTGTCCTGGCAGAGGGACAACCTTCCATAGCAGTGGGACATACCAAAAGCAACAAAAGAGAAGGGGCCAGCAAGGCTCTTTCCTTCTTTCATGTTGTGTGCAGGTTATGCACCCTAGGGTATGTGTGGCCTTCACATCCTCAATCCCAGCATTAGACTGTAATTCACACACAAACTTTATATTCAGCTGCCTCTGAAACACCCAATCCCCATGACTGCATGAGGCTTTGGGGGACACTGAGACACAAACCACAGCACACTTTCAGTCTCTTTGTATTCTTTTGCCTGGGCCCTTGCTCCAGATTTCCTGGATTTTCTCCTGAGTTCTACGTTTCTTCCTTAATATGCATCCTCCATACAGAAGTTGGGGTGAGCTATTTAGAGGCAATCCCATTGTATTACTTCCCTATTCTAGTTTTTCTGAAGACTCCCATTATGCTTAGACTAAGAGTCCAACTTAGAGACTGGTTGCCCAGGGCCTTGCCCGAGTCTCCTGCTGTATCTCAGATCTTTCTTCCTTGCTTGCTATGCTTAAGCCGTCTGGCCCTCTGTCCCTTTATGCCCACAAGGCTCAGTCCTAATTTAAGGCTCTTGTCCAATCTGTTTCATCTCCTTGCTGTGCCTGTTCTTCCCACACTGGTTCAACTGGATTGCTTTGTCACTTAGATGTGAGTTTGCGTATCCCTTACACAAGACTGAACATGTCACCCTCTCTGGTTTTCTTCAGCACCTTTATCACTATCAGCAATTGTCTTCACTCTTCTATTTATTTCTTTACGGTCTATCTCACTGCATGAGGAGGTGTGTTCTTTTAGAGCAAGGACTTTTTCATATTCAGTGCCTCAAACAACATCTGTTACATTCTGGATATGCAGTAAATAGCTTTGAATGCAACAATTTTTGGATTTAAGAATGAAAGCATAGCTGTAGGAAGACTATTTAGGCAAGAACTCACACCTGGGTATTGGATTCCAGCTTTGTCACTAACTGTGTCTTTGGACAAGATTTTATAATTTTAGTTTTCATAAGTAAAACACTGATAACAATATCTATTCTAGTGGGGCATGGTGGCGTGTGCCAGTTATCCCAGCACTCGGGGGACTGAGGTGTGAGGACTGCTGTGAGTTTCAGACCAGTCTGGGTTACAAAGTGAGCTCAAGGTCAGTCTGAGCTGCATAGTGAGACCCTGGCTCAAAAAGACAAAGCAAACAAACAAACGAACACCAAACCAAACCAAACCAAACAAACAACCTCCCCCAATTCTATTCTATAGGGCTATTATTATTTTTGTATTTTAGGGAAGGGTCTATAGAGTGTTTAGGGTCTCATTACTAGATTGGACTCATAGTGATTCACCTGTTTACAGCCTCCAAAGAGCTGGTGGGCACCACCACGACCAGTCTCACTTGCCATCTCAGCACGTGGTGGGGGTGGGGCTGGCACAGCAGACCCAGGGATCGAATTCCCAGCCCCTGTCCCTGCTTTCAGGTGCTTTAATCTGCTGAGCTATTTGGCCGGCCCTTTATAGAACTATTGTGAGACTTGGTGAGACAATAAATGTAAAGTATTTGTCACATAAAAAATCATTTTGTAACTGACTCTTTCCCCCTTTCCCCATCCTAGTTTTTCACTAACACCTCCGGCTCCAGCTATGCATTCATGGTTTTTGTCCCCTGAGGCTCACACTTGCTAGATGTCCTCACTGATGGCGTAGTGGGCTGGAGACTCCACTCTCAGATCCACTGCTTCTCTTTTGCTGCCTCTTTCTGGACACAGCAGCACACCAACCCCCTGCTGAGAGCCCCTGGCTCTGGGTCTTCAGGCTGTGGCTCCCAGGACACCAAGATTCACCAGGACTTTTGTGGAAATGCTACTTCCTGGTCTCAATACAAACCTATTGAACTTAATTATTCAGGGGACAGGATCCAGAAAATCTTCCATGAGATCTTGAAGCAGTTTGTATGTGGGGATGTGTGGGGAAAATCATAATTGGAAATAAGCAACAAGCATACAAAGATTTCCTTTTATTTTTTCCCCACATGGTCAGTTTTTTTCTAGAGTTTCTCACATGTTTATTCAACAGTCAAACTGATGCTCCCAGTTGGGTCCCTGAGAAGGCCAGATTTCACATGTGCTTTGTCCCCAGAAAGAGGCTCCTCCAAGGGCTTGGGATGCCAGGGCTTCCTTGAGAGCTATTCCCAACCCCCTTTTGTTTTCTCACACAGAGGGGCACAGTGGTGTGCTCCAGCAGTCCTTAGCAATGAACCCAGGTTGGGACTGCAGAGCAGTACATGAAAAATCTGTCGGAAGTACCGCCCAGCAACTTTTGCCAAATTCTTAGGGTCCACTAGAAAAGCAGACTAGTCCACTCCTGCCATCCCGTGAATCGTTCCACTGAACAACGTCAAAAAAATGCAACCTGAAAAGTCATTTTTACTAGCAGCTCAGCTAGAAGACATATCCACTGGTCTTACTAGTTCTCTCTTGGGAACAAAAGCAGAGCTCCAGGAACAGGAGAGTAAGTTGTTCGAAGGAAGCTGCCACTCTCCACGGAGCACACTGCCTTGGCTCCTAAATGCCACTAGCCCTGGATTTCCGGAGGGGCAAATGGTTTGGTCTGAGGCCAGCTGGAGTATTCCTTTCATCGATTGCAGCTGGTGGTGTTTCCAGCCCCGATTGTTGGAAGGCTCGTTGGAGAGAGAGACAGGACTGGGGCTGACTACAAACTTTCATTTGTATTTGAGATCTTGGACAAATCAGTTAGCAACTCTGACATCCAGCTGCTCAAATATGTTAATAAGATACATCTTACAGCGTAGTGGCAGCACATTGGAAGACCCTACAAATACCCAATATCTGGTAGTAGCAGTTGCTTGGTTAATACTGTTTTCTAATTCTTGGCTGAGACTGGAGGCCCTTATGTTGCTTAAAGAGTAGTGGGAGTAGAAAAATGACTTTATTTTTCTCCCTGGGAAGCAGCAGGACACCTAGCTTCTGTCGCAGCCCTGCCCTAGAATTACCTTGGAGCCTGCGGAAGCCTCTCTCTGAGCCTTAACGTCTTCTCCTGGGAAGCAAGCAGGCTGCGGTTCGTAAGTCCTCCCCATTCTAACGTCTGCTTTGAAGGTTTCAATGGCCGGTAGCAGGTGACCCAATGCCACGCCGGGCTTTCCTCTTGGAAGGCTTCGGTGAGGCCACTGGCTCTATAGTTTTCTCCAGAGGCATTCCTCAGGTCCCTCAGTCCAGTGGGAACACCCACAGCTCTCCTCCCACTGCTTCCCCCGGTGTTTGC
>NDGM011125103.1:0-10841 GCA_002564305.1 Octomys mimax
GTGCTTTAGTTCAGCTTGTTCCAAGTAGGTGCTCCAGACCACTGAGCCATCTTGCCAGCCCCATCCCTTTCTCTTTTCTTTTCTTTTTTTTTTTTTTGGCAGAACTATGGATTGAACTGGCCCTTGTGCTAGCCAGGTAAGCACTTATTCTACTGAGCTATCTCCCTGGCCCTGGTATATATCTTCTAAGGTATCATCTTAAATTATTTTTCATATTTTCTACATTTCTATATTGATATTTTTTCATCTTGTGTATCAATGTCATTACTATTTTTATTGTGTGGCCTTCTTAGTTAAATGGGGTTCTCCGGAAGTTGTAGCTTAGGGTGTGGGCTTATTATGCAACATTGAATTTGATTCCAACTAGGCAATAAAATAGTCTCTTTGTAGCTTTTCTGGCTGGATTAGTCACTTTGAGCACATCACATAGTTCATCAGATTTGGAGAGATACACTCTCCCCAGGGTTCATGCAAGAATGGAGATGCTATCAGTTCACACAGGTGTGGTACAGAAAGCGATGGGCCTCTGCACGCCCTGTATCTATTCTTACAATGTGAGTGATGGCACTTACCCAGTAATGGGTAAGTGGGCACTGATAGCACTGATAGCACCAGAAGTAAGGGGTTTTGAAACACTTGCTAAGTGGCCAGTCACTCATGTGGGTCTGTAAGCTCCATGAGGAGAGACAGGAGCTAGAACTACAACCGTTCTTTTAGTCTCACAGTCAGTCTTGACAGTAGTGAATAATCAGATAAGGTACAGGGGTGGCTAGCACCAGCCACCACATGGGTAGATGGCAACAAAAAGTGTCATGCTTCATTTGTTACTATTGTGGTAGTGCCTGCCCCAGAGCAAGAGCTCAGTTGCACCAGGGCAAAGTTGCACTCAGTACCCACAGTCATATGTGCCTAGGGGTGGAACAACAACCAGAACCACAGTGTTGATAAAGGACCCCCCCTAATCAGCATACCTCTGTGAGTAGAGCAGCATCAGAAACCATAGTTCTTCTTCCTTGTCTTGTCAGTATCAGCTATGTGAGTATGGTTCAGTGGGTGAAAGTACCGGAAATAAAAAGGCACTTGCCTTTAGTCCTAGCACTGATGTGAATTCACATTTGGATGCCTTAATCTTGTTCACAGAATGAAAGCTCCCTGATTTCCTGGTTGTCAGCTGTGATGACACCTATTCCCTACCATGTCACAGCTCCTATCCATTACAGGGCAGAGCACTTGGGCCAGAGTCGCTCTGTTGGGCCACGTTAGGTTTGTGAGGCATCTACCTATTAAGCCAGTGCAGAAGAATATCTGGGAGTTCCAGAGACAGCAATATCCACCTTCTGACCTCTAGTGCCATCCAAATTCAGCCCATAGGTTCCTTTTTAAGATGGCTCCTGGCTACAACACCTTTGTCTTCACTGAAAGATGATGCTATATCATTTTCCAAAGTGAGGGTATTGTGTAGATTTTACATTCCTTGTCTAAGTGGGTTACCAGCCTGTGAGGATTGTAAAACTTTCCATTATTTATAATTGCCACCATTTTTGCTGCTAGAGCTTGCTGGAACATTGTCTCATACTTAATACTGAAAAGATGGCAACTTGGCAGATCCAAGAGTAGATTGTTTCTGTTGTTATACTGTTGTCTCAGCTCACTGAGTCTTACAAGATTCCAGTTTGTCTTTTGAGTTCCATGGTTATACACATCAAAATGCAGAGTTATAAACCTGTGACTTTGGTTCTTCTTGACGGTAAGGTGGATGTTGGGTACCTTAATCCAACCATCCTGTCTTCTCATCTGAATTATTTTTAATGAATCATCTAGGAGCCAATATGAGAGAAGGCTGTAAAAAAGAATTTCAGTCAGTGTAAATAATTAACTGAAAACATGTACTGTGAGAAACATTAATGCATGACAAAGTTCCTAGGAACATATGTGAATATATTATTAAACATATGTAATTATTATTGAAAGTTTGTTATGTTTCAGTAGTAGGAAATTAACTTTACTAATATTAATGTAATCAATCCCCGGGCCTGCTGTGCTGGCCCCGCCCCCAGGGCACACTGAGATGGCAATTAAGACTGGGCATGGTGGCATGTGCTTGAATCCCAGCTCTTGGGAGGCTGTAAAAAGGCACATCACTATGAGTCCAATGTAGTAGTGAGACCCTGAACACTCTTTAACCCTGTCCTAAATATATATATATATATATATATATATATATATATTCGAATTAAATACAATTTAAGCAGAACAACATACAATAACAACTCATCTTTTCTACCCTGAAATAGCAGAAAAAATAAAGTAAGATTGATATCAAACACCATATTCCTGCCCAAGCAATGTTTAATTTTACATAGTGCATGCTTAGTGGATTTCTTCAGCTACAGTCTAAAATTTTTAAAGGTTTTCCTTTGGAGTTGTACAGAAAATCATCGTTAGAGTATTTTATCACTTCTGACAAGGAAATACGGGGCTGGAGCTATAACTCATTGGCATAGTACCTGTCTGGTAAGCATGAGATCCTGAGTTTGAGTCCTAGTACTGAAAATAAAAGTGCATATTTTAGCAACAATATTTTTCTTCTAAAATTATCTAATGTTATGCATGATACAAATTAGAAAAAAGAAAATGATAAAATATTTTAAATAGTGAAACCAAGATTATGGGGCACACTACTGTGGTTTTGAAATTTCATGAAGAAGCAAATGTTGAATCTCAAATTGTATCATAAATGATACAAATGACACAAACTCAAAAAGCCTGTTTAAATGACTAGCTCTATAAGAATTTACTTATTCTGTCATCATGCCAAGAAAATGGCTCTTCTTCTCAGGACAAGAAAGTTTTATGTGATTCTTTGGAATAACTTGAAAAAGCACACCTACCATTCTTTTAGTTTTCCAGTAGGTTCTTTTCCCACCATCTCATTAATTGGTACTGTTTTAACTCTAAGTTTACAAGTTGTATTCCCCAGAAAGCTTTGGTTTAAATAAAGGCTTCTGACAAAAATTATGTGAAAGTTTTGGAACAATTAAAGGTCAGAGGCTCTTTCCCCTGTTCTTTTTCCTCCACAGAAAATATTAACATACATTTTTGTTGAAGCATTATATAACGACACATTTTCACTTAACTTGTTCAAATTTCATGTGAAAGTGTAAATATCTTTAGAGATGAAATATAACAGATAAAAATTGAAAGATTAAAGACATTTTAACTAATTCAAATACGTTCACCTAGTTACTTATTTCTATATTATGTATATGAAAAGGTTATTTGCCTCTTCATCCTTCACATATATGCATATTTCAGAGTCAAGTATGACTTAGTTATAAAAGATAAGTCCAAATTACCTATGGACATTAAGCTTGGAGATACCTTTGCATTTATATCTTATAGTAAAATTTATGTTTCTAAAATGCTTGGTTTTGAAATGCCTGGCATGGTGGTGCACACCTGTAATCCCATTACTCAGTAGGCTCAAGCAGAAGGATTGTCATAAATGTAAGGCCTGCTTGAGCTACAAAGTGAGTTCAAAGGCAGCCTGAAAAGAGCTGCATAGCAAAACCTTATTTCAAAAATATAAAGAAAAATCCTTAAAATGTTTTTCTAGTCAAAGGAAAAGCCATTCTAAGTAGAACAAATAGAAGCCCAAAAAGTGAACAAGAAAAAAAAATGAAATGGGTGGAAATTTTATGTGTGTTCATGTGTCTAACACAGAGGTTTATACTAGGCCATGTCAAGGATGGTAAAAGGGTTTAGAGCCCAATTATGAAAACGCTGACTTTCACAATTAAAAAGACCTTATTTGGACTATATTTGGACTTTTGTCTGATTATATAAGTCCTCTTTAGTTGGACTTTTGTTTGATTATATAAGTCCTCACTCCAGAGTCACTAACAAGGAGTCATTCAGCTTGTTACATATCTTCCAGATCAGTCAATACATGAGTTCAAATATAGCTCATTTGATCATGTAATACCCACACTAAAAATAATGCTGTTAAAGTATTGTGACGTAAAAGAATCAAATAATAATTTGACTTCCATTTGTTCTTCACCCAGAAAATAACCATATATAGATATAAATATAGATATAGATATAGATACAGACACAGATGCAGATATACATGATATAGATATCGATGTATATTGTCAAGAAGTTAAGTCACATATCCAAAGTTACATGACCAGTGAGTGTCAGAACCATGTACAAGACAGCATACCACAGAATGAGTAACTTCTTTAACAAACTATTTCCAGTAATTTTCTGCATTTAATGATGGAAACAAGAAAAACAAAGCAAAATACTAAAACTAAAAAATTCCATTCTCAGAGTGTTTGAAATTGAGCTTAATACTTTTTCCCATATCTAGGTTACTCAGTAGTTAATCTAATTCTTCCATTTCATATATAATTGTCCATATTTTGTTCTATTTCATCTCATACAAGGAGTGACTAACATAGATGG
The DNA here is from genome assembly GCA_002564305.1 of Octomys mimax. Classification (NCBI taxonomy): domain Eukaryota; kingdom Metazoa; phylum Chordata; class Mammalia; order Rodentia; family Octodontidae; genus Octomys; species Octomys mimax. Next base: position 4,474 of record NDGM011125103.1, read on the forward strand.
TGAATGTTGAAATAAAACGATTACACTAAAAGACATATTGCCATTAATCTTACTCAACATACTCCCCATTACTATGAACATACCTGACCTGTCATTCTTGGAGCTTTCTGAAGCAGTTCTGGGAGTTGTTTCTATGAGGCATGATCAAAAATACAGTAAACACTGCTACTGACTGCCATCCAATGAAAAAGCAAGCTCATAAAAGAATTGTGGTGTGTTCTCATCCACCTGATTCACTATATATGGCGCTCTGATACTTCTGCCTCTTTCCAAAGTCAAAATGACCATGGAACATAAATGTTTGGAATTAATTCAGGACATTAAAGCAGCCACAATCATACAATCAAAGACACTCACAAAAGGGGACTTTGAGAACTTCTTTAGAAAGTAGCAAGAACAAAAGGATAAGTGTGTTCAAAATAAGGGGTCTTAATGACAATATGTTTTGTTTTTTTTTTTCAGAACCGGGGATTGAACTCAGACCTTTGCACTTGCCAGGGAAGCGCTTATTCCACTGAGTCATCTCCCTGGCCCTGACAATATGTTTTTATATCAATAAAATTTTTATTTTTTTAAAGTAGAATACATTTATTGGGGGAAAGAGAGCTTTTTTTCCAAGAGAGTGACAGGAGGGGGACCTGCATGGGAGGTCCCCTAATAACATTTTTAAGCATTTAATTTTCTTTTTGTCATACTGTATTTATGTTTCATTTCTTAGCTCTAATTACAAAATAACATAATTCAGAGTACTGCTTCATTATGTTTTATGTATATATGCATTTCTCTACTTGTTTTCACTATTTTCTCAAACATGTGTAACTGCTTACCTTATCTGAAAATCACACATTTTGATAGCATCATTTTAGGCTATCATAATTTTTGGGAGTATAGAATGAATTCTTTTCCCAGCTATAGCTGAGTCATTTTTACTGATTACATTTGAGTTTTATATCTATTTCTGCTGTTTCAGCATTTGTCAAAAAGATTGTAGCACTATAGATCATTTTACTGTTACAAATATATAATGGAAATAATATAAAATTAGATTTCTCTAAATACCAATGGAGCTATACAGAATGGAAGGGTCCAAAACAATGGAAAATCTCCTTCACTGAAATAAGTAACTTACCTATTTTTAAGAACTCAAGGCACAAGTACAATGAATATACTTCCAATGTGAACTTGTGTATCTCAGAAGTAATCTCTGTCTGAACTCTAGCCATGTTTCTTTTGTACTCAGACTAGCATTCATTGAAAAACCCAAATTCTATACCAGCCCTTCAAATCCCTACATACTTGACACTCTTTTCATTCTCTTCCATCATCTACCCTGCTGCCAAGAGTATTTTTCAAGGGTAAATATTTTGTTACATTATACTCATGCCTTAAAACCTTTCAGAGGTTCCATTGATATCTTGAAAACTATCCCTATTTTTATCATGGGACAAAACTTTCTTCAATGCTGAGCTCCTGAAAATGTCTCCTGATATATCGCTGCCCCAAACCAACCATACATACTACCATCCAGCACTGGTGAGTCATTTACAGTATGCTAATGTGGTGACCAAAGCACCCTCCGTGTATGCCTGAGCTTGAAGTCTGAGCTGGCTCACACATACCATGATGTCTTCCATGCATTTTTCTCACGAATGTGGTTTAGAGCAAAAATTCTTGAATGAAAAGCATTTTACAATTGAAATATTATTTCAAGCATTTTACAAACTAATTGTAGATATTTCCTTTGGGAACTTCTAAGTTCAATAGGATTGTGGGTGAGTAGGTAAAATAGCTCCATAAATAAAATGCATGCCTTTTAGGGCACATTGGGAGGTTGCCTTGAGGTTTAAATGGTTGCAATCATTTCTATATTTCTCACAGCTAGCCATCTATAATTAAACAGCAGCACCAGTAGGCACACATTTATCATCTCCAAAGAAAAGAAAAGTCACCTCCATAAATCGTAAAATTTAGATATGAAATTTTGCTATCATGTTAGTTACTACAAAACAATTTCTATGCCCAATCACAGATAACATTTAGTAAAGATGAACCAATGTCCCAGTAATCATATAGTAATGACAACCCATGAACTTTTCTGTTGATAAAAACAAAGAGAAATAAATGTCAGTAATTAAAATGATTTTTAAGCAAACACGTTTAGATATTGTTTGGAGTTTGTAAATTCATTACAGAATATAATAGTCCAAATCAGCTTAGTATAAGAACTAGTATGCTCTGTCCTGGTTCATACCTTCTCCTCATGCAATCCTCTCTCATTACCTTGATTCACTACTGAAGAATAACTCTCCCAATGTAATTTTCCTTGTGAAATGCTATGTACCATTTTATCAAATTATCCAAAAATATACTCTGTCTACTTCCTTTGTTTTTCTTTTGTATTTTAGGACAGGGTCTACAGGGCCTTCAGAGTCTTACTGCATAAACAGGACTCCTAGTAATCCGCCTGCTTTCAGCCTCCCAAGAGCTGGAATTACAGGTGTGTGCCGCCAAGCCCAATCTCCATTGCTGTCTCAGCATGCCCCAGGGGATGCCTGGGGATAGAACTCCTGGCCCCTGTGTTTGCCTAAGCAGGCAATTTAATCTGCTGAGCTATTTGGCTGGCCCTTACTTCCTATTTCTTATCATAAGTCCCCAAAAATGTTTTCACTTTAAAATAAAAATTGCTCCTGATTCTTTGAAAGAAACAGAAGAGAAACCAATCTACATTGTTTTTTCCTCAGTCATTCATCAGAAACTCTATGTAATTGATTGTATAAGCCTCGTATTGAATTTCATTTTCTCTGTAAAGGGCCAGGCAGAAAATATTTCCTTGTGTACATCCTAATTTGTTATAACAATCCAAATCTGTCATTTGGGTGGCAAAACAGATATAGACACTGCATAAATGAGTGAGTATAGTAGTGTCCCAATAAAACTATTTACAAAACAAAAAAGCAGTAAGCAAATCTGGTTAATGGATCACAGCTTGTTGACTCTTGATCTAGGGCCCTTAAATCCTTTCTGAAATTTCGTTGGGACAGTAACCAAAAGATTGTTCAATGAATTTCAATAAAATGTTGTTGAGAAAAAAAAAACCTTTTAAAAATCCTCTTTTAGGACTCACAGTCTCTAAAACAAGGTACAGCTAATAATATTAGATGTGTTTATGTAGTATGAACCTATTAGAGACAAGACAATAAGGGAATTAAGATATGAACCATCAATTAGTGATCAAATTGAAAATATACTTGGAGATTGAAAAAATTGATTTTAACCATTTCTTTTTTATTTTTAAAAGAGAATACAAGCTAGAATTAAAACAAAAAAAAATACAAGTGATATGGAACTTCACCTAACAAAGTAATAAGAATTTCATAGTATTTGTTATAATACAAAGTGTTGTCTTCCAGTTATTCATATTAACAGATATGTGCACACAAAATTGGAGGAAAGAAAAAAAGAAATAAAAGTATAAGAAATTAAGAAAAGAAACAGCCAAGCAATTGAAAAAAAAAAGACAAAGCAAATTAAAGCAGTAACTGCTTCTTTCTATAGATAAGTAAAAAAGCACAGTATAGTTATCCAAACCATCCTGCTTACATAATAGATAAATCTCTTTCCCCCATTCCTTTGTTGTCTTCTCAAGTCAATAATATTAGATATGTTTATATCATATGAAACTATTAGAGGCAAGACAATGAGGAAATCTTCTGAAATTCTCCTTTTGAATAAGTTTATTCCCTTTTCCCCATATCAATTTTAACCTTCAGATTCCATTTTTCTCATTCGGGTTCTCACACTAAGGAAGCAATATGATGTTTGCACATGTGGGTATGATTTGTATCATTTAAGAGTATGTCCTCTACTTTCATCCATTTACTGACAAAAGATTCAAATTTATCCTGTTTTATAGGTGAATAATAGTCTATTGTGTAAAAATACCATATCTTCTTTGTCCATTCTTCATGTGATGGACATCTGGGTTGTTTCCAGGATATAGCTGATGAATTGGGCTGCTTATAAACATGGATACACAAATATTGCTGTTTTATGATATTTTCATTTCTTGAGGAAAGATAGCCAGGAGGGGAATAGCTGGCTTGAATGGGACCTTCAATCCTAGTTTTTTACGGAATGTCCACACTGCTTTCTATAGAGGTTGTACCAACCTACCCTCTCACCAAAAGTGCAGAAGGATTCTTTTTTCTCCACAACCTCTCTAGCATTTGTTCTTGGCTGACTTCTTGATGATAGCCATTCTTTCTGGGGTGAGATGGAATCTCAGTGTTGTTTTAATTTGCATTTCCTGAATGACCAGTGATGCTGAACATTTTTTCATATATTTACTTGCCATTTGTATTCTTCCTCTGTGAAGTATATATTCATATCAGATGCCCATTTATGGATTGGGTCTTTGAATTTGGAGGCCAGATTTTTTAAATTCTTAATATATTCTAGATAAAAGGCCTTTGTTGGAGAAACAGTCAGCTGTATTTGTTTTTCCAGTTTATGGGTTTTCTTTTTCCTTTGTTGGACATTTGCTTTGAAGTTCAAAAACTTTATTTAAAAAATGAGATCCCAGTTGTTGATTCTTTGAAGTATTTCCTGTGCAGCTGGGCTGTTGTTCATGAACTCTCTACCTGCTCCTATGTCTTTAATATTTCTACCTACATTTTCCTCCAGAAGATTTCGGTTTTTTTTTTTTTAAATGTATTTGGTTGTTACAGAGTCACACTATGCAATTTGGACTCATAGTGATCCTCCTGTATTTAACCTCCCCAGTGCTGGAATTACAGGTGTACACCACTAAGCCTAGATACTGTGGCTGGCTTGTCACCCTCAGGGGTGGGGCTGGCAGAGCATATGGTGCCAAGGATCAAATCGCAGTCCCTGTGCTTACCTAAGCTTGCCTAAGCAGGCACTTTAGTCCACTGAGCTATCTTGCCAGCCCCAGTGTTTCTGCTTTAATATTAAAACCTTTGAATCATTTTGACTGTAGCTTTGTGCATGGCGGTACACAGTGGGTCTAGTTTTAGCATTCGGCATGTGGAAAACCAGTTTTTCCAACACCATTTATTAAAGAGGCTATCTTTCTTCCAATGAGCCTGTTTCACCCCTATATCAAAGATAAGATAGCTGAGTATGTTTGCAGTTGTGTCTGCATCTTTTAACCTACTCCATTGTTCCTCAGTTCTGTCTGTATGCCAGTACCATGCTGATTTTATGACAGTAGCTTCATAGTATAATTTCAAGTCAGAATTTGTGATACTTCCTGCCTTTCCTTTGTTTCCCAGGATTGCTTTTGACATTCTGTGTCTCTTCTGATTTCAAGTGAATTTGAGGAAAGTTTTCTCTAGCTCTAGGAGATTTACTAATGGTATTTTAATTGGAATTGCAATGAATCTATATAACAATTTTGGGAGTATGGCCATTTTCACAATGTTGGTTTTCCTATCCAGGAGCATGGAATATTTTTCCATTTTATCAAATCCTCTCCCGTCTCTTTTCTCAGAGTACTATACTTTCCATTATATAAATCTTTTCCTTCCTTTGTGAGATTGATATCTAGGTATTTCAATTTTTGGATATTATTATGAAGGGCATGGTTTCCCTGTTTCTCTCTCACTGTGTTCGTTGTTTGTGTACAACAATGCTACTGATTTTAGGGTGTTGACTTTGTATCATGCTATGTTACTGAATTTGGTGATTAAATCTACAGGACTCTTGGTGGAGTTTTGAGAGTCCTCTATGTAGAGTATCATATCCTCTGTAAATAATGATGTTTCTACTTCTTTCTTTCCAATCCTTGTTCCTTTTATTTTTCTTTCTTGTCTAATTTCTCTGGCTAATTTTTCCAAGAATTGTATTTAATAGGAGAGGAGATAGTGGACATCCTTGTCCCTGATTTTAAAGTGTAGGCCTTCAGTTTTTGCCCACTTAGTATGATGTTGTCTGCTGGTTTCAAATAAAATGGCTTTTATCAGCTTTAGATACATTCCATACATTCTGATTCTCTGTAGGGGTTTTATCATGAATTAGTGTTGAAGTTTTCCTAAAGCTTTTACTGCATCTATTGAGATGATCATGTGGTTTTTGTTCTTGGTTCTATTGATGTGGTGTATTGCATTTATGGATTTGCACATGTTGAACCATCTCTGTATTCCTGGAATGGATCCCACTTCATCATGATGTATAATCTTCTTGGTGATTTGCTGAATTCTCTTTGCAAGTTTTTTGTTTTTGTTTTTGGAACCATGGATTGAACTCATGCCCTTGTGCTTGCCAGGCAAGCACTTATTCTACTGAACTATCTCCCCAGCCCCTGCAAGTATTTTATCGAGAATTTTTGCATCTATATTCATTAGAGT
>NDGM011125108.1:0-25280 GCA_002564305.1 Octomys mimax
CTCTTAGGATACCCATGCTTACCTTTTGCACCTCTGAGAATAGAGAGTAATTTTTAATCAGTGAGTCCATTCTGGTCATTAGATATGAAAATCAGCACGTGAGGCATAAAAAGATGATACTGTGGATCTGAAAAGGCAGATTTGTGTTTCATGCCACTTAAAGGGCTTTGCCTTTATTGATCCCCCCAAATTCACAAAATGCTTTTTAGCACAAGAAGCATCTTTCCATGAACTAAATCCATACTTCTGACCTTCAAATTCTTCCCCATTGTGAAGGAGCATGAACAGCGGGGCCCTCCTCACGCTGCACTTCTCTCTGTAGTGACCACCGCTGGGGAAGGCAGGAACAGAAGTGGCTCTTAATGACTCATGGTACTTAAATAACAGGCATGGCAGCCACTGTCTTTAAAGCTGCCTAATTAGAAGTGCTGATCTGTTCTTTGGAAAATTAGGAATCCTCACCACACTGTTTGCATTTTTAAAGACATGTGGGATGTAGGCCAACCCCTGGGAGGAGAGCGCTTTTATTTCTGTCAGAACAGAGCAGCAATCTAAAGAGCATTTCCCTGGTCCTACGAGACACATTTGTTTTGTTTTTAAAACATTCATACTACCTTGAATGTAAGAAGGTCAAATAGAAGGCATTACGTGGTTCTTCTAAAGCGGGTGCCTAGGGAGAGTGTCAACCTGGTTGGCTTTGAGGTCACCTGGGGGCTCAGGGGAGTGCACGTCGGGGTCTGAGTGGTCACAGAGGCCCAGCCGTGGGGTCTGGCTTCTCAGCCCTTCTGCCCCAGGCCTGGTCCCTGCTAGGTTTCCTGTGGAGTGAGCAGCTTTGCTCCACCGGTTCCCCCTACCACAGTGCTTCTGCATCAGCGCTGTAGGGCCATGGACTGCATCCTCTTAAAACATGAGCCAAATTGGTACTGTCCTCCTTTATGCTGTGGATTTGAGATGTTGTGCCCAGTAATGAGAGGGATGAATAATACATACCTGTGTCCCCTCTGAAAAAGTCTCTAACCCAATTGATGGGCTATCCTGCTGCTAACCTTTAGGAATCCTCTTCTCTTTTTCCATACGCTCAGTAATGATGTCTTACTAGTACTACCGCCAAATACTCTCCTCTCATCAACCACTTTCTGCCCCTGCTGGCTGGGCTTTCAACTGGACCTCGACCCTAGCTGGATTCCTGGAATGACGTTGCTTCCCTCTTCTAATAGCTCAGGGCCTGGGTGGAAAGTGTTACTGTCAGCGTACTTTATCAGATGCACTTACGTGTGAAGATGGGAGATCACTCCTGTCAGCCTTACAATCCAACCCACTCTGTCATCTCCAGCAATGTCAGTGTTGAGCCATATCAGAGCAAAAAGATACGAACATCACAAATGTAATGAGTACAAATGCCCGTGGATTTAGTTAGTTATTTGCTCTTTTATTTGCCCTGTGGCACCTAAGAACAATTATTTCCATCAAGATGGAATATAAAAATATAAATGTGCCATACTGTGGATAGTCTTGCTGCTGCACAGTTCAGGTATTTATTCCCCTACCTAGTGGGCTTCCATCCTCTGCAACCCAGCGCCATCTGAATGTTGGCTCATTTCAATTTGCTATCAACTTTATATAGTGAGTGAGCATCTGTCTGCAAGACTTTGCTAGATCAGGGTCCTCCGCATTTTGCTTCCTTCTGCCAGTGGCGCTGTGGACTTCTCCCTCTGGATCAGGCATTCATGTGCTGAGGTCTCTGCCTGCAGTTCTGCAGAATGAAGTCGGAAGGCTGCATGGCGTGGAGTGGACCGGGACATGCTGCAGGGTGAAGGTGATCGTATGCACTGAGTAAGACAGAAGAACAGCACTAGAAGAGGCAGCGAGGTTACCCACACAGGAAGGCCCTTCTTCTCTACTCACTCACAGCAGAAAGTCTGTTGAATGAATCAGTGAGTGGATGTTTAGAAACACTCAGGGGATGTGTCATTGTCTTGGATGTCAGATGGTGTGAGAGGTTGCTGGGTTGGGTGAAGGGGATGTGTGGTGGGCTGGCTTAGAACACTATCATTGTGTGCCATGTGTGTTTTGTGTCTAGCACAGTGTTTGACTCCTATTATGCTCTGTATAGCAATTCTGTGGCACTAGAAATTGGGTATGGTTCTTTGGTTACCATTTGGAAAGTCAATGGATTATTATTTCTTTCTCACTTAATTCTAATGGAAATATCCTATCATGGCTTAAGAACTATGAATGACACTGACTATTCTCACATGCGAATACCCTTTTAGTGTTAAAACATTGTTGACCTTTAGCCTGAATTTATCTTTTGCACCTTGAGTATTTATTTTCCCCTGAAGTTATTGCAGGATTTAGCTAAACTCCTATAGCTTGTCCCTGTGCACCACTCGTGGTATTAGGACACTTAATCTCAAAGGCAGGGGAGTAACCAACATCCCCCCAGATTTCCACCTTCTGAGCAGAGGTGTGACCCAAGCAGACACAGATGCACACGTGTTTCTGAAGTCAAGAGGAGAATGAGGAGTCAAGTGACTGCAGAAGCCTGAGGCATCGCACCCCATCTCCCAGCAGCAGCAGCAGCAGCAGCACATAAAGCCCTCTGATGAGTAAGGACAGTGGGAACCAGCATGAAGCGTTAGGAGAGTCTACATGGAAGACACCGTATAAAGAGACATCCAGTGAAGACTCGGTCTCAGTGGGAGGCATTGAAGAAGATTCTGGACAACATTTTCATGAGGACATTATCAAACTGGTTGGCACATGTTGGCACATGTTGGCACTGTGTGGTCAGCATGGAACCTGGAGGTCACACAAGTACTCACAGCCCAGCCTTGGGCCCAGGGACCAGGCAGGAGTGTGGGCTGGGCCCTGTTGGCCTTCCCTTCCATTATGAATTGCACTCAAATTATTAAAACTGTCTTAATGTAATCGATGATTTCTCCCTACCAGATTTCAAGGGGTCATTTCTCTCCATAGTATCAAATGCCCATGTCTTCTTATTACAATGTAACATAACTTACCATAATCTCACCTTATAAAAGTTATTAATGATGATGACAATTTTGTATTTTACGAGACCAGTGGGTATCTGTGGGGCTGAAACACCTCAGTAGACTTCATATGGTGCTAATTTTTTTTTGATGCTAATATTTCTAACATTTTGTTCAGTAAGAATCAGAAAGATTTGCACTGAGACAAAAGTATAAGGTGCTTGCTAATGATTTTCAAGGTTCCCACAAAAGACACGATGCAGAAATTATTTTCATTGCAATTTAAAAATTAGAAACATAATCATCGCAAAGTAAATGCAATTGCCTGCTATTTAGGCAGGTGTATTGTTGTGAATATATAGTTTAAATATGTTTTCTTTTCTAAATACGGAATTACTCCCAAATATGTGAATGTTGTGTCCTACTTGTCCTCACAGCAAGCAGAAAGCTTCCCTCCTACAGAGGGAAAAGAAGAGGTTCAATGGTGGATTCTAGTTTTGCAGAAGATTGCTTTACTTGCCGAAAAATAAAATGACACGCTAGTCAAAGTGGCATGAATGTGAATGCATGTGGGCTGTGCCTTCCCTCCGGTGGAGCACCCCAGCTGTGCCCAACGCTGAGCCGTGGCTCCTGTACCTGGCCACGCTTTCCAGGAGACACCCCCACGTGTGGAGCTGATTGATGGAAGCCAAGCGACACACTGCAGCATACTTGTCTTTGGTTCAAAGAGTCCCGCTTTCTGCATATTATGGGGTGTTTCAGAAGGTCAACAGACAGACCACAGAAGCCTAGCACAAAATACTCTAAGACACACTTTTGCTTATGTAAAGATCAAAGTTTGTGAAAATAGGAAGATGTTGGGCTAACTCAGACAGTGACACTCTATACTTTTCTTTGATTGTTTCAGGGCTCAGAATTCTGCATTACACGCTGGTCTTTGCAATCAGAGACAGTAATATTAAGATGGCTTTATGAGAAATGCTGGGAGAAGATGTGTCTGAAAGCTCTGAGTCACTCATAAAGTGTGCTCTCTCTTGCACGCGTGTGCTACGGCAGGAGGCATGTGAAGCATCAACCATGGCCCAAGTTTCTACCTGAGGAAATATCTCTTACCCTTTTGCATTACTTGCTTGAAAGCCTCGGCTGCCAGCCTCCTAATGATATTATATGATGGCAAAAGAATATTACACAGAACTAAACTCAGGAAACCCACTTGGTCTAATGTGCTGCCTGATCCAGGCTACGCTGGTATCTCCACCAGTCACTGTGACGCGGCCACCCTGAGCTGGAGGTGGTGGGAGATAGGAAGCGTCGAGGTGCACAGTGCCTGTGTGCCAGGACCACACAATGAGCATATGTATTGTGCATTGCAAACACACACTGATAAAACATTTTAAATTTTCCTCTGTAACCGTGGTTAACTATTTCAGCCTGAAATAGTCAAATAAGTATTTGTTTTAAGCAACAAGATGTAATGATTTCAGTAGTTTCAAGGGCTATTTCTAGAACAAGCCCGAGTTCTTTGTGTTTTGTAGGCAAGATAAAGCCCCAAGAGTAAGGCAGAATGGGCAAGAGGCTGCAGATATTACTGCATTCTACTTAGAGCTGTGTCTTGGGCTAATACCACTGTAGAAAAGGGCAAAAGTAACTGTGAAGACGGATCCACCTCCATGTAGTGCAGTTGGTCTAATGATTGCAAGTCAGTCCTGGTGATGCTGTGGTAATTACAGTCACTGAGTTACATCTAAATGGCCAGCGTGTGGGGCTTCAGCCCAGTGGTGGGGGACAGGTGACCCCATAGACCTGGGCAGAGCCCCACGATGTGGGGCAGCACTAAACTGGGACAACACTTCGCCTTGAGGGTTGTGTGCTCACAGAAAGCACCTCGATAACTTATGTTTCAGGGAAGGGACCCTACTACTTTGGAATAAGGAATTTATTCAAGATAGAAAGATACATTTGAATACCCAAGTGTGTCAGCAGTGCATGGGAAACTGACTTTCCCCCTTTCTGGTTGTGTCCTGCATTGGCCTGGCTGTTCATGCGACTGTCCAGGCACAGTGCTTCCTGTGCTTCAGGACTTAGGTAGAGGAAAGGGTTTTGGTTTTGCCCTATGTGTAAGACAGTCTATTCCCTCCATTCCTATAAAAACCTGTTTTGATGTACACACACACACACACACACACACACACACACATAATTTTTCCAATACAATTTAAGTATAGTGCTACTGGATCTGTACGCTGGGAAATCCACTCGCTTGGCTTACGTGGGTAAAGTAATATTGATTGTGCCAGCATTAAAGCACGACCAGAACAACCCTGCCAACAGCCGTCTTTTCCTCTGTGCTTCACCGGCAGTTTACACCTAAAGCGTTCCACTGGTCCCAGACATTTTATCCCATAAGTGTCACAAATTATCCCAACAAAATCACATATAATATCTGCTTTCTGTGGACATGTAGTAGAAGACTGGAAGATACGGGGGAAACAGGCAAATAAGAACAAAAAGGCAAAGGTGAGAGGAAATAAGGCCGAAGGGGAACAGAAAGAATCAAGAGATGAGCAGGAAGCTGCGTTGTGATCAAGGAGGTGCAAGATGAAGGGCACAGGGTCTGTCCTGCACCCCAGGCTATGGTCTGATGTGTTCCAGGCGGTGTGGTGACATTGTGGACAGCGCCAATCCCTGCTAGGAGCACAGTGTTCTACCTTCAAGCCACAGCCTTATTTACTTCTCCCCTCTCTGTGTGACTTAGGGTTCCTCTGCAGTGTTAGCACTGTTGGGCCTCCTGACTGTTGGGAAATAGGCTGAGGCCTCCATGACAAAATACATGATCTGGGCGGTTTAAACAGCAGAAAGCTGCCGGCTCACAGCTCTGTGGCCGAGGTCTCCAGCCAGGGCGTTGGCTGCCCAGGCACAGGTGAGGATGCTGCTGGCTGCTGGCTGCTGACTGCTGGCTGCTGGCTGCTGACTGCTGGCTGCTGGCTGCTGGCTGCTGGCGGCTGGCTGCTGGCTGCTGGCTGCTGGCTGCTGGCTGCTGGCTGCTGCATACTCTCAGGGCTTCAGTGTTCTCAGAACAGGGGTGCACAGAGTAGCAGGAGCGGCAGCAACACTCTCTCTTCCTCTTCCTTAACCCGCAGGCCACAGGTGCTACCAGATCAGTGCTGTGCACTTGTGGCCTTATCTGGGGTCAAATCTGAAATATGGTCACACTGGGGCTAAACCGTGAATGTGTGGATTTGTCTGGGGATGCATAGCACAGTCTCAAACCATGCTGCCACAGAGAGGGAGAGAAACTGGTGAGAAAAATGCTCTGCTGTCTTTCTGCATCTCCCTGTCTTACGGATGTGTTTAATTATTTAAAATATGTGTCCCTGTCCTAGTAAATTTTCTGTTACAACAAAATACCTGACAGCTGGGAATTTATTAGAGAAGAGGAACTAATTTAGGCTCATAGTCACAGCTCCTGGTGATTCTGAGATCAGGCAGCCAAGTCTGGCAAAACTCTGTTAAAGTTTGTGTGGAAAGCAGAAGGGAAGGGGCTGGGCATGGAAGGACAGCCTGAGGAAGAGAAGGGAACCAAACTTGACGCGTGATAGCATTGTTTTGTGAGCAACTCAGCCTTACTGGAGCCAGAGTTCACCTGAGAGGTGCCAAGCCATTGGTAGCCTTGGTCCCCTGGCTGCGCTGGCTCCTACCAGGCCCCACCCTCCAGCAATGCTGCATGGTAGCCAAGCTTCAACAAGGGACAGACCACGTTCAAACCGTGGCTCTGCATCCTTCCCACACGCAGCTGTTCTGTCTAATAGTCTCAAAAGCCTGGACTATCCACCCAGTACCTACTCAAAAGTCAAAGTCTCATCTGAGACTCAAGACAACTGCCTTGTATGGCTGCTGGAAAATCAAAATGAGCTACCTGTTGTGGTGGAGAGCTCACTGGTGGTCGTCTTGTTGTCCAAGATGAGGACAAGAGTCCTCATCTGAAATGAACTCGTGTGGCATTGGGTGTGGGAGGCCCACCTGAGGGGTGTTGCCAGTGGTAGAAGAAGCAGAAGTGGAGAAGAGCGAGGAGGGGCTGTTAGGGAAGCTGCTTGGAGAAGCTACTGGTTCTCCTGGGCTATTCTGCTGGAGTACCTTGTCATGCTTGCTTTCCTGATTAACTTGGCTGTTCTTGTCACTGGAGGAGCTTGGGACTTTGTTGTCACTGAGAATGGCTGCGGTTCATTTTGAGAGAACTCTTGTCCTCATCTTGAACATAACTTCCCTGCTCTGGAGGGGAAGACAAGGCACTGCCAGCCTCATGAAGCTTGTCGTGTTGGCTTTCCTGATGGGAACTCAGCTTCCCTCATCACTGGAGGAGCTCGGGACCTCGCTGTTGCTGAAGATGACTGTGGTACTTTTGTGGGGAGCTCTGGTGCTTACCTTGAGCGTTGCTTCCTAGCTCCAGTGCGGGTCCCTCAGCCTGGTGGCATAGACTTCCTAGCTTCCACCACTGACCTCGGGGGGCCTTTCCAGCATAGATCTGTGAAAGAGCCTGCACAAGACATTGTGGTGGGCTCTGGGCCTCTAGGGCTTGTGGCAGGCACTGTTATGGGCTTTATGGCTTCAGCTGGAGTCATGCAGAATATGAGGATCCAGGTGCCTTCATCTGGGTTCTTTGATCTTTAGTGTGTGGGCAGATTTCCTGCACTCTGTGTATAAGGTTCTTTAGATGATTCGTTATAAAATATTATAAGATGTGTCCTGTATTATACTGCTCCCCTTGCAAAAGCCCCTAACTACAACACCTGGTTTCGATGTGCACTGGCAGGACAGGCACAGGGCAGGTATTCCCCCTCCACAGGGTGGAGCAGGCCAAGGAAAAGGAGGCTCAATGGCCCTAGGCGGCTCTGCATCTCATCTTAAGCGTGGAAGACAGCATGTCCTTGCCTTGTGCTGTCACCTGCGTGCGATGGCACGGGGAGCAGGCTCCGCAGCCTCAGGCAGGCCGCTACCCACTTTCTGGGCTCCAAGCACATGCCTGCACTTTGGACTGGAGCTGTGTGCTGTCCCCTGCAGCTGTCCCGGGGTGTGGCCAGCAGCTGTACTGCTCGGGGTTCCCGTGCTGGTCTGACTCCCTCGGCTCCAGATAAGGGCTCTAAGTGGCTCCGGCTCTGGGGCAGTATTCTGCCTGGCTCCAGGCAGTCTGAGACCTACCTTCAAATCCAGGTGATGCCTAGCATTTCTCCACAGGCTGCACACCTGCAGAATTAGCACTACGCTGGCCCGAAAGCTGCCAAGGCTGCTTGCTGGCGCCCTCTGCAGAAGCAGTTTGCACCACACCTGGCGCTGCCTGAGCCTGGTACAGAATGCAGGAAGTGGAGGCCCAAGGTCGCCTGGGCAGGGAACCCTTGGAGGGTGCCCTGGTTAAGTCCCCAAACCAGTTCTCGCAGAGCTCGAGGCCGGTGATGCCAGGCGACCATGAAGCTCTCTCAGTGCCTGTAGCCCAGATCAGCAGCACCTGGGTCCTACCTATCCGTCTGGATCTCCTGAGGAAGCATGGGCCGTTATCAGCTTCCTATGGCCAGGTGATGAGGTTTAAGTTTTCATGGTGGGCTTCCTTTTCAGTTACAAATGCCGCCTAAGCGCGGCTCTTTGTTCCCTCGTGGTGGCGGCAACGTGTAAGGGGCTCACACGAGCCACACTGCAGCTTCTGCACATCGCTCAGGATTTACTCAGAATTCTAGTTGTCACCCTTCAGTGCTGCCTCCCATGGTGGGACTCGGGTCTGGCTCATCCCTGCTGTTGGGGTAGTGAGGAGGCCCCACTCTGTCCCAGGAGGACCTTCCTGTTGCCACCGAGTCGCTGGGAATGGGTTATGCTTCTCTTTCGGTCACGGAAGTTTAATAGTCCCTAGGAGATTCTCGACCTTCTCTCGTCTTCTTGTCTTTGAGCCTTCACCAGACTGGCCTGCAACACTGTTTAGGGTGTTCTGGGCCTTTTTCTGCATTCTTTATTTTTATTATTATTATTACTTTTTGTATTTTAGGGAAGGGTCTACAGGGTGTTTAGGGTCTCAATACTAGATTGGACTCGTAGCGATCCTCCTGTTTACAGCCTTCCAAGAGCTGGGATTACAGGCGTGCGCCACCACACTCAGTCTCAATCGCCCTCTCAGTGCACCCTGGGGGCGGGGCCGGCATGGCAGGCCCGGGGATCAAACCCCCAACCCCTGTGCCTGCTTGAAGGCACTTTAATTTGCTGAGCTATTTGGCCAGTCCCTAAATTTGGCCTGCCCCTTATTTATTTATTTATTTATTTTTGCAGTTCTGGGGATTGAACTCAGGACCCTGCACTTGCCAGTCAGGCGTATTTTACTGTGCTATCTGCCCAGCCCAAGACTCCATCAGGAAGCAGCATTCTTTATGGATCACTTTCCAAAGTTTCTTGTCTAGAACGCTGAGGTTGGAAAGTGGAAACTCAATAAAACACGCATGCTTGTTGTTCATAGTGTGTCCAGCAGGTGACAAGGGCTGCGTGGCTTCCAGAAGATGACGATTCCCACACAGCAGTGGAGGTGAAACCCTGCTCCCTGATGTTATGACAAATGTGGCGTAGACAACACATATTCCCATTTGTGAGCAGCCTAAGGTAGGTGTGAACCGAGCACCTGACTGAGGCCATTTGTGACCTGACAGCCAGACTAACACTCTAGGCTCCAAACACAGTGATCCACGTTTTCAGGTAAATCATCTGCAGTTAAAGAGAGGAATCTCATCAAGGTGTCAGAGGTTTGCATTTATCCACCCATATAAGGCTATCCACCCTCATAGCCTTGGCAGACTCAGGCACATGGGAGGCCGTTAGTAACCCGATAGAAATTGATGCTGAGTGTAAAATGTACAGCACCTCTTCTCCTCCGCGGAGGGCAGGACTTGACTGGAAGCTGGCGCTCAGAGCTGGCTGGGCCTGCGCTGCTGTGTTCTGGCTTCTTGTGACACCCCTTGCTGAGCGCTGCCCACTGAGGCCGCTGTCCTGCACCCTCCATCAGGGTCAGTCTCAGGTCTGTCCCCAGGGCAGCTGTAGTGGTTGATACATTGTGCATCAACTTGGCTGAATCCGGTAGGTGCTTCCACATCCAGAGTGACTCAGCACAAAAAGGGTACACAAAAGGGTTGAAGAAAGCTTCTGTATGCCCCACTTCCTTGGAGGAGCTTGATTGTCGCAGCCCTGCCATTTCAGAGGAGCTCTGGTCTTCGCGGTCAGTGTGGAAGGAGATGAGAGGCTTGATGGATGCCGCAACTGTGGATCCTCCTCTGCTCGTCATTGTTTTCTTTCGCATGAACTGCTGTCACTTGTGTTGGAGCCACCCGAGGGTGGACTGAAACCTCCACTAACTATGAGCTAAATAAGCCTTTCCTTCCTTCATTTTTAGTGTCGGGATTTTGTCCAGTAATGAGTGAAAAGTAACTGAGACAGCAGCTCTTGGGCAGGGGCATCCAAGTGAAGCTCGTGAGGAGGCAACAGTCACTCGAGCAGCCTCGAGTGTGCAAATCATGTCCCCGCCACAACCGCTCCTCAGGAAGATCCTTCCCTACCACTGTCGGTCATCTTCCTCGGGATAGTAGACTCCTGACCCTGCCGCTTTCTGTCAGCCCCATCCACAGCACACAGCACAGCACACAGCACTTACGGCTAACAGAAAGCAGCCTCCGCCACCAAGAACAAGCCGAGTCCTCCTTCTCCTGGCTCATCTGAGCACTCAGCGCCTTGGCCCAGTAACCAGCGCACGCCTTGGAAGGCCGCCGTAGATGTGCGCAGCCCGAGAAACTAGCGCTGCTGGAAAGGCACTTTTCTGCCCCACAGGCCTAGTTAGTTTCTGCAAATACTGCTCAACAGAGAGTGATCAGAAGGTGGCAGCGGCCCGGGCTTGGGACAGAGCAGGGTTCTGTCACAGATGAAGGGTCTCCATGCAAGCAGCTAGCTGCTAGGCTGCTGTGCATTTCTCTCTATAAGCCCTCTGCACATTTAAAAATGTGGTTCGGATGTACAACTTATTGTTTTAGTTGGCATAAAATATAAAGGATGCAGGTTTTTATTGAATGGCATAATTTAAGATTTGATGTTTTATTTTTTATTTTATTTTATTTATTTATTTTTGGAGAACCGGGGATTGAACTCAGGCCTGTGCACTTGCCAGGGAAGCGCTTATTCCACTGAGCCATCTCCCTGGCCCCAAGATTTGAGGTTTTATGCTAATAATGGTGATTTTGTTTATAAAAAGCATATCATGAAAATCACTAAGTTCTATTGTTAGGTTTACTTTCAGTTCCTAACACACACATGTGTGTGTGCACACACACATGTGCACACACATGCACACAAACATACCCTGCATACCTGCAAAAATAAAATATTTCAAAGGATAAGTAGAATTCATGGGATAGAATCAGAAAACTACTCTCCATTTTCTATTTTCCTTCCAATTTCTTCAAACTTCCCCCCATACCAAGTGAAGTCTTTAGCAGGCTTTCTGTTCCATCTTAGGTGAGAGCTACTCACAAGGAAGTCTGTCATTGAAGAATCTGGTCCCATGTCTTTTTCTCTCCAAACTATGGCTTTGCCCCTTTCCTGGCTCAAATGGCTCTACTGGGCTCTGTAGTAGTTACTTTTGTGTCATTTCTGGGGCAAAATACCGGACACCCAAAATGAAGGAAGGAAAGGTTTATTTAGCTCACAGTTAGTGGAGGTTTCAGTCTAGGTTGGCTCCAAGGCAGAGGGGCATGTAGACGAGGGCAGCAGCTTGTGGCAGCAGAAAGCAGCAAAGAGTGAAGGAAGGAGCAGCAGCTGCAGCAGCTAGCAGCCTTCTCCCCCTTACACTGTCGTGCAGATTACCCACCCCAGGGCAGGGGCAGCACTCCCACCCATAATCCCAGCATTGGATCATGAATTAATCGTAAACTGTAGAAGCCGCCCCATGACTGCGTGAGGCTTTGGGGAGACAACTAGATGCAAACCATAACGGGCTTCTTGAGGAGCGGAGGTGGGGAGCAAGTCTGCCTTTCTTCTTTCTCACTGTACCCCTTATGTCTCCCACCCCCCACACCTGCTGAAACCCCACTGATGGGGAGCTCGGTGCCCCACGGCAGCAGCTCCTCCTGGGCCAGGGCTGCTCTCCTTCCTCTTCAGCTCAAGCCTCAACATAAAGCACTCAGAGCGTGGCAGCCTGGGAGTGACTCCGCACGGACCATCTTAAAGCACAGCAGTCAGCTGCGCCTGAGGTTACCCTGGACCACTGATGGTCACTGAAGACAGACAGGTGCCTTACATGTTCCTCACCTTATGGCTGCTTGTTGTGCAGCCGTAGATGTCTGCTGACAGTGTGATTCAAGGAAGCTGAGGTCTCCTCCGTGCCAGGGACCGTCACCAGCCTACAGAACCACGCAGATCATCCTGCCCACGAGGCCCAGTCACACTCGAGCCAGCGGAGTCTGTGTGTGCTCAAGCAAGTCTCACACGCTTCAGAGTTATGAGTGTGCAAGTCAGCCCTGAACAGCCAGCCACATCGCACCGTCTGGGGCTCTTCTGATCTCATCTTCATCTTGCCTGGAATGAAAGAGGAAAGTCCTACAGGTCCCCATGTAGAGGACCATGGCTTCTGGGGATGGGGCTCAGGGTGGGGCCACCCACCACCTGCTGACACTGTCCTCTGCCTGTGGGATGCTCTGTGACACCCCAACAGAACTGATATAGAAGGAAAGATTCCCATTTTTTAAATCATGTTACATACAACCTTCACATGCATGTGTGTGTATAATGGTGTCATAGTTTTCTTCTTGCTTTGTAGGGAGATTTCTATTTATTATGGACATTATCATTTTAAAATGTGAACAGTTTTTAAAAATTAATACACAGTATTCAATGATTTATGTACCAGTACCCTGTTGTATACTTGGCTAATTTCTGTTTTCATGTAATATTATACAGTATAATGAACATCTAGTGTCATAAGTCCAGGGATTGAAATGTTTAATTCTTAAAATAGCAACAATTCATTCCCAGGAATTCTGTTTAATCACAGCCTTGGTGTTTAGAAGCTGCTGACTACCTTCCCATACACAAGCTACAGATTATCATTCCGATGCTTTTCACATAGCCGATTATCAGTGATAATAGATCCATGCTATGTTTTTATCAATGGTCTTATTTTTCTCAAGTCAGTTCAATTGAGAGTAAATTGCAAACAATAGAAGAAGTTTTATAATGTACTGTATTTTGCTGAAAGAATCCATTTCCTAGATACAGTCATTAATCACCTGCCCAATGGGTACTCAGCGTTCTTCTTGGTGCAGAGGAGAATAAAGAAGAATTATATGCTACTGTCTCTTGTGCTTTAGAGTTTACTTCTTGGCAGACAGTATCGATACAGACAGAATAAATAAACATCGAGACAACTGTACTGAGAGTGTATGATCAAAGTGTGGGAGGTGCTGGGTCTCCAGCACTAAAGCTTAGTAAGGCAGCTGGTGATACGACCTCCTCATTCTGACTAGGAATTTGAATCACTCCACCTTTAGGCAATGTCCATGCATTTTTTAAATGCAATGTTTTGTTCTCAAAGAGAGCACTAATGTCACCCAGGTACCCCCTGTACATCCCCTATGTCCTGAGTTCTCCCATGAGAATTTAAGGCACTGCCTTGAAGTTTACCCTCCAAATCTTTGGGAAGTTATAACTATTTTTGGCCAGAGTTAGAAACAAATCAGCCCTCTTAAGGAAGCATCAAATTGTTATTGAATATTATCAAAATGGTTCAGTTTTTTTCTGTGTATAGGATAGCCTTGAAGTATTAAAATTTCCTCTACTCATTTATATGTTTTGGAGTTCAGTATGCATAATTCATAGGCTATTGCAATTTGGACATTATTTCAAGGTGAGAATATGTAAACAAGGGCTCAGGTTTATTTTTTCTTAAAATAATTTTCATATCATGAATATAAATTAAATTTGTCATAATACTCTGAAATTTATTATTTAAAAACAAGGCACCTTAATGGGTATCAGTGTACACCTATGTTGTCTAGGTTCAGCCCATTTACAGTTTAACCAAACAGAAACAATGATAAATGCAACATCTTTCTAAATATATGTGGAGATACTGCCTCAACTGTCAGACTATGTACATTAAATTATTTCATAAACCCATTGTGCTAAGCCAATAATTTCCCACAACTGCCATCAGAGATATTGACAAGCTATTACATTTTAGTACTTTCAAAAATTTTGCATAATTATAGACCTGAGTTTCTCTAGACTATCATATTGCAGAAACCTCTCGTTGTAGTTGCTGGAGCTGATGTCAACAAAGTTAGGTTAGTGAACTCATTTTCATGAGGTAAAAATTTCATGCTCATTATGTGTGTAGGGGTATTTTGCATTTTTCAAGCTGAGCAGCATTACATAGGGTTATTGTCATAAAGACCCTTAATCTAGTAGGGTTTGTACTTATTTCTAATATAATTATTATAGTATTTAGCAGAGATTTAAACCACTCATCCAAGGATAGCCGCGTTGGTCATAGTTCAGACATTTCTCTGAAAAGTGAACACAGAAGGGAAATTTATTTACCTTAATGGTATTCATGACTCTCCATTAAGCTGTGAAATTTCATGCAGTTTCTCATTATAAGACTCAGAAATCCCCAACATATTCACCCTGGGGCCAACACGCTGGCGTTTATGACAATTTTGCCATTTTGTAACCACTTTATCTCCATAACTCTAAATAGTGTAATGAACTTTTCACAAGAAACTTAAACGACAAGAATGGAGTTGGCAAGGGCCAGCCAGATAGGTTAGCAGACTAAAGTGCCTGCTTAGGCAGAGCACAGAGGCTAGGGTTCAATCCCCAGCCTGCTGTGCCGGCCCCGCCCCTGGGGTGCACTGATTTGGTGATTGAGACTAGGCATGCCTGTAATCCCAGCACTAGGGAGGCTGAAAACAGGAGACTCACTATGGGTCTGATCTAGGTAGTGAAACCCTGTAGCCCCTATACTAAATACATTAAAAAAGAATGGAGTCGGCTGTAGTCAACCAGTTCCCTTTTTCAGTACTGTGATGACGCACAGTGTCTGTGATTTCTTAACCTGCGGGCTTCGGAAACGTGGAAGCAACACTGCCACTCCTTTGGCCTGAATCCTGCAGGCAAGATGTACAAGTAGAGAAATCAACAAAGGGCTATGGGAATGTACACTGGCTGAGATACTGTGAGGAAAAGTGTTTTCCCACCTCGAGTTTGCAGACCTCAGGAAGGCATCCCCAAAATCTCAGAGAAAAGAAAGAAATAATTCTTAGGTGGCCAAAAGGAAGTTTAGAGAGGAATTTTTCTGTTTGGATTTACAAGGCAAGAAAAACAAACCTAAGTATGGTGTATTTCAGTCCACATGTGAAAAACCATAGGAAAAGTGAAATATAGTAATGGGTGTATGTGCAGATTCTCTTTTGGATTGGGTTAGCGAGCTTATTAACCTTGTGCTCAGAAGTGTGGAAAGTTTATGGGGAATAGGGAATGAGGCCAGCTATCAGGGGAAAGCAAGTGTGTGCACTCGAGTGCTCTAAATAATTTCTACTCTTCTCTGCTAGATGAATTACATCTAATTTCCTGAAAGAATTTGCTCAGGGAAAATCATGGAAAAGCCATGAAGGATTAAAAATTCCACAGGGCATGGGAGAAATGATGGAAGAGTAGATGTCAGCGCTGTCATCTGTAATTTTAAAGAGGTAAGAAAATGATATGCAAAACTTTGTGACGATGACAATGATCCTAAGGAACTTTCCAGAAGCAATAATTGAAAGGATGGATTATGAGGACTTGGAGCGAGAGCTTGTGATCAGTGGGAGCCGGCCTGGGCTTGTGCGCTGCGTGTGGCGGCCTACACTCGAGGCCGCGCGTGTTCAGCTTTGTTGGCACCTGCTGCTTCCCGATCTATGGCACAGTGGTGTGGGATGAAAATACTTTATTTTTTGATTCATTTGCTGCTTCAGGCTAATATCAGATATATGTTTAGCCAATGAAATATAAATAAAATGTGCTGCCACTACTCTTTTGCCCTTAATATTTTTTATTACCGAGAAAAAGACATGTTTGCACTCACAGCCATTATCCTGGGCCATGAGGGTGTAAATTAGCAAATTAAGGGTGGATGTAGTGTGGTAGGCTCACAGTCACAGTGCTGAGATGGTGGCAGAGGAGATGGCTGGAAATACACATGGGAAGGGTTATGACTTAAAAGCAGCGCATTTGAAAAATATTTTATTCTGACTTGATAGTGAGTGCAATTTGAAGCCGTATATTGTGTGGCATCACTTCCAAAAATTTGGTTCACACTTTAGCAACGGTAGATGTGGATGAGTTATGTTTTCAAATTATCTGGCCAAAGATGCTATGATGGCCTGAAATGAAGCCTGGCAGTTGATTGCTGAGCTTCAAGAAGGGGAGATTTAGGGAAAATCAGGTCCCGGCTTTAAATATTTAATGATCACAACTGATAGGAGAGGTGGACTTAATTTTAATGGTTTTAGAGAATGAAACTAGAACTGGAAGCTAGAATTTAGGAAATAGTTTATTGTGGTTTAGTAACACATAGGATAGACTAATCAAATAGGCACATAGTTCCCGATTTAAACTATTGAAGTAGAGATTAGTTGTCCACTTGAAATCAATACTCTGAGAGAAGAGCTGCACCTGGTAAGATTAGAAACACGATCCCTAAGGTCTTTATGGATCATTTGTAAATGCCCTGATGTTTTTGTAACATAAATCTCAGTATTCCAGAGAGCAATATATGATCTCATAGTTGTTTAAAAATAATCATTTTGGATGTGGTAACAATTGCGTCAGCCCATGATTCTAGTTCAGTAAATATGTATTTCTTTTAGTTTAAAATTCAGGATGATATGATAAGATTTTCATTGTAATTTTTAAAGTTTCTTCTCTTTAGAAATAAAGGATTTTATGTTTAAGGCTATGGTGTGTGTGTGCATGAGTGTGTATGAGCATGCGTGCGTGCATGCGTGTGTGTGTGTGTGTGTTTCTGGGCTGTTCAGTTCAGTTTGGTGACTGTGCCTTTAAGGCCAAGATCACGGGTTTATCCTTCAGCATGAACTTGACAAGGATTAAATGGAAAATACAAAGCAGAGGGCAACATTTTGTGAGGATCTGCACACCTGAACGACACCAGCGGTCTGGGGCGTGCACCATGAGGAGATGAGCACGGGTGGGCGCCCTTTTCTGCCAGGCTCCAGCTGGGCTCACTCTGGTAGGGGACAGAAAAGCTGATTGCATGTAGTCCGGGCACCATGATGCCTGTAATCCTGAAGACTAAACATTTTGCCAAACAGATTTATTTCTTTGCATTAAAAAATGGAAATGAGAGTGAGGCCCACTTGTGCCCTAGATCTAAGGGTGTCAGTAGTAGGTATGGTTGTGTATCAGCACTTCACTGCAGCCATATGCTGGGGCCCTTCTGCCAAAGTCTGTGTCTGGCGGTGACTGCTGACTCACCACCACCCTAGATGCATCCTGGGGCCCTGACTGAGTGCAGTTTGTGGGTCACTCCCAGGCCCAAACTTTGATTGCTGTCTCAGTCTTTCCAATGTGTTAAAATTTCTAATTTGCTTTGTCAGTCCTCCGTGTTAAACCTACCAGGAGGCCTTTCCCCAGTAGACGGTGGTGGCTGCTCGTGATCACACAGAACCACGTTAGCAATGACCACCCAGCTGCCGGGCCTCTCGGCTCGCTGTGAGTGCTTTGTGTGCAGGAAGGTCCCACAGCGGCGTCCTGCTCTGTCCTGCCCCTCCCGTCAGTGCAGGGGCCGAGCTCCGCCCAGCCCTGGAATGTGCTTCCAGGTTCTTCACTGACCAAGGTGCGGCATCCTTTAAGTCTTTCAAGAGGCTGAAGTGCTCTTTGACTGATGCTGCCTGCTGCACTTCGCTTCTAGCTCCCGGAATCCCCTCGAGGCCTGCACTTCCCCATCCTGCCTCTATCAGGGTGTCCTTGCCGCAGCACGGTGGCTTCTGGCTTCCAGGAGCAGAGTTCTCACCTCCAGGCTGAGCGCAGCATCGAGCGGACCGCGCTTGGTAATGTTATCACACAGATCCGTGCGTAATTGATGTACAGCCCAGCGGAGCACAGAAAAGACACAGGAATATTAAAGAATAATCATCTCTGCCCACCTGATGCTGAGCTATTTGAAAATCTGAGAAAATATATGTTGCAATGTTGAACATGAATAATTATAATAGCTGCAATCCTTTCAAAGGATTCAAAAATTGCGTAGCAAATATGGTAAAATTACAACCATTATACAATTACGTGTCACTTGGCAATGAGGATATATTTTGAGAAATGTGTAATTGCTCTAAACAACATAGACTGTACTTATGTCGACCTCAGTGGTGTAACTCCCTGTACACTACGACCACATGGCTTCATTTGTTGGCCCTGGGAAGAAAAACCTATTCACCACATTACTGAGCTGGTTGCTCTGTGATTCGAGGGAGCATCAGAACTGTTTAGCAAATTAAACTTTTTTTTTGTTGTTTTTTAAAGA
The DNA here is from genome assembly GCA_002564305.1 of Octomys mimax. Lineage (NCBI taxonomy): Eukaryota > Metazoa > Chordata > Mammalia > Rodentia > Octodontidae > Octomys > Octomys mimax. The sequence continues at coordinate 18,583 of NDGM011125108.1, forward strand.
GAATGAAAAATGGTAAAAAGAAAAAAGAGAAATAATACAGAATTTCACTAAACAAAACAATAGGAACTCAACAACAGTTGGGTTGTTGTATTACATGTTAACTGAAAATTAGCTGTTTAAAACCCTCTACAGTACCACAGAACATCATGTTCGCACATGGTCACATCCAGTCCTGAGAGGAGTGCCTCTCCGGGGAGCCAGTGCTTCGTAGTTCTGGGCTTCCCACCAGCCGCTTGCAGTTCCTGACCTGACGCTGCACTTGTCCATTCTCTCCTCTTGCCCCTTCCTTGTTTTCCTTGCTCCAGGTTGAGGCATCCTATGTAGTCCACAGCCTTGACCATACTTGTCTTTCCTTTGGTTACAGAACAGAAATAATGAGCTCTAAGAAATGATAAAGTAAATGTTAGCAGTTAACATAAATGACTCATTAGGGCTGGCGAGATGGCGCAGTGGAATAAGTGCTTGCCTAGCAAACACAAGGACCTGAGTTCAATCCTCGGTTCTGCAAAAAAATAAAAAAATAAAAAAAAGGAAATGACTCATAATTAGAAGACTTGGAAAACTTTTGAGGGATTTGGGAAGTTACTAGGCTTTTGAGAGATGTGCAGGAGACATTCAGTTTCCTTCTGCATTACTTCCTGGTTTTTAGCCAATGGGTAATTCATTTAGCATCAGCTTGCTGGTCTTTAAGGCATATATGTAGAACATTCTATAAAATGGTAGAGTTCAAAGGGTATGAGTGTAATTTAAGCAAACTCAAGTAGATGAGACATGCAACATGAAAGCATCAGTATACCATTCATGAAGAAATTATTCTCTCTGTTTTCCTAACGTATATCATAAAGGATATAAAATACATATAGATCACTGTGTCCTCTAAAAGAAAAAAAGCACCGCCAAGCACATACAATACGCAGACTTTTTGAAAACAAGTGTTCTGAGAAGCAGATTGCAGCTTGTCAATCTCGTATTAAAATGTGATTTTTATATATAAATAAACAGTATCCTTCCTCAGGAGAACAGGGTCAAGTTCAAATTTTGTGACAGATTTTCTATCTTTCATTGCTTTATTAGCTATTTGTTCTGCTGTCCAACCTCAATTCATCGTGTTTCAAAATCAAGCTATTCCCTTTGCTTCCTGTTTCTCCAAAATGAAGCAAATGGTAAGGTACAGTTTTGCCAAGAGCACAATTAATTTATCTCCTGTGTTTCATTTCTCCTTCAGGAGTTATCTCATGATGTCTGAGCAAAGCATTATTGTATGTTTTTGTGACATTTGCATTTGTTAGCATGACATTACAGACAAATATAGTCTTTGCCTCTAGAGTGAAGTGAATGAAAAATAATGTAAGATCGCAGGAGGGACTAGGTCAGGCATCAGTTGGAGTCCCCCCTAAATCCAGTTTACCTCCTAACCCTAAAGTTTCCAGGGGAATGACACAATGTATGTATCTCACAGCTTTGGCTTTATCCAAAATCCAGTTATATTTGTGCATCAGATTATTGAAACCTGCAATTTTTAGTTCATTTGTTATGCTTTTCTTCTATTGGGTGAAATAAAAAGGAACATTGGCTTTTAATTAAATTCATCGTACTGGTAAGTCACACATATCCTTTGATTCCTTAGTGGTCTATTTGGCACCCATGGAATATCTTATGTATCACTTTCTTTTGGTACTTTGTTTTTTGTATTTAGTGCAGGGTCCACAGGGTCTCACTATACAGAATGGACTCATAGTGATTTTCCTTGTTTTCAGCCTCCCAAGCTCTGGGATTACAGGTGTGTGCCACCATGCTCAATCCCAATCTCTATATCAGCATGCCCAGTGGTGGGGCCAGCATGGTACTCTGGGGATTGAACCCGGTCCTTGTGCCTGCCTTAGTAGATGCTTTAATCTGCTGAGCTATCTGGCTGATCCCCAGTACATAATTTTTTGACTTCACTATTTTTTTGTTTTAAAGACAATTAAAGAAATAGTAGGGCCAGGGAGATAGCTCAGTAGAATAAGCACTTGCCTGACACGCACAGAGTCCTGAGTTCAATTTCCAGTACTGAAAAAAAAAAAATCTAGAAAAAAGAAATACAAAAAGAAAAAAATAGAAACGATACTTGCTTTTTTTCCTCCTTTCCCTCATCCCAGTTGTTTTTTCCCTTTAAGCAGTTTCTTTCACCTTCACTTTATCTACTATACCTTTCAGATTTTGTGTTCTCTCTCATCTTCATGTGCTGGAGACAATACAATGTTTACACATGTGGGTCTGATTTGTTTCACTTCTGAGTACGGTCTCCAACTGGATTCATTTACCTACAAAAGCCTCAAGTTTGTCTTTATTTATAGCTGAGTAATACTCCACTGTATAAAAATATCAAAGAATGGCTGCCATCAAGAAATAATGACAATAAACGAGGGCTGGCCCTGGGGTGCGCTGATACAGCTACTAAGACTGGGCGTGGGGCGCACTTCTGTAATCCCAGCCTGTGGGAGGCTGAAACAGGAGGATCACTATGAGTCCCATCTGTGTAGTGAGACCCTGTAGTCAATTCATTGAAAAGAAAAGAGATTAACCAATTTCAAGTACTGGAAGGCCTGCTGGGAAAGAGAGGAACTCTTCCGGTGTTGGTCGGGAGAACAGACTGTGCAACCTCTGTGGAAATCAGTGAGTGAGGTTCTTCAAAAGAACTGGGATTAAAGGTCCTGCTCAACCCAGTTACTCTCCTTCTAAATATATTTCCAGAAGACTGAAAACATCAGCCCACGGCGATGTGCAGTGCGATTCGCCATGGCTAGGCCTTGGAGACCGCCCATCCGCTGAGGAATGACATTCTTTTCCTAAGAAATTGCAGCACCTTTTGGGACCATTGTGCTGTTGCCCTTCGAACAAGACTTCCACGTGGTCCAAGTTTCTATCTAAAAGACTGATAGAGAAATCCCAGTCATCGCATGAATTCTCAGAAAGAGAGGGGAAGGGCTTTTTTAAAAAGTTAGTCTGGTCAAGAGCTAACCATGTCTGCATGTTGGTGTGGAAAGGAAAGATATGCGTCCCAAATGTTTTTTAAAACTAGACCCTGTATCTGCTCAACTCTGTGTCCTTTCTCTGCCTTCTTCCATCTTTTGTTCAGCTTGACCTTGGTTCTCTTTGGAGAACACTCATCACAAGGAGCATGCGCGCATGTTCCTTTCGTATCTATCACCATGTGGGAAACAGTACCACAGCCATTTCTCTTCTAAATGTAACCTCCTGAAATTACCTGGGCAGGATTTGTGTGAATGAAAACTCGTTTATTTTAATTATACAGCCGGTGAGAAGTAAGTTCTAACATGTCCTTTATGTATCACTTTGCATTTGTAAATGAGTATACTCATCCTATGCAGATAGGCTCGGATTTCAGTGACAAGGCAATAATATCCTGTTTGCAAATTTCATGAGTTTCTTCAATCTTTGTCTCCTGTGGATGATATCCAGTTTATGTTGGAAAAAGACTCCATCCTCATCTCTTTACTGATCTTCACGACTGTAGCAGCCGGTGTCGTTTTATCCCCCAACTCTTCCAGTCCTAATTAAGACGATTAAGTGTGTGTCGGCAGATTGAGGCTGATCTGCGGGAGCCGCCGCCCGGCTCACAGAACACAGAAACGCCGCCCGCCGCCACCGCACCGCACGGGGAGAGAGCTGCCCTGCAGGAGCAGAGCCGGCGCGGGCTGCGAAGCCGGCGTGGCAGGTGGACAGCAAGCCTGGAGGGCGGCGGGGCTGGGCGGCCGGGCAGCTGCCTTCACTTCCCGCAGGCTGAGACCACCGTCACTCCCCGACAGCCTTCATGTTCAGGAAGACTCATTTTGTTTTATTTAGTGCTTTGTTTATACCCTCTCGAGTTACAGACGCTCGGGAGAGTCATACTGATGTTGTCATTTAAGCAACAATTCTCGAGGCATGGGATATACCTTTTTTTTTTTTTTTCTTGTCTTAGAACCAAGGATTGTGCTTGGCCCAGCTTGAGCTCTCAGCAGAGGTTTGTTCTGAATACTGCAGTGGACAGCAGTAGCAATAAACGGTTTCAGGAGAAGGAGCCTGCAGGCTGACAGCTTGGCACGCCAGTGTTAGGTTGGCGCCGCTTTCTTCCTAGCTGTTGCCCCTCCTGCGTCATCTGTAACAGCACAGTGGGCGCCTGCAGTCTGGGACCGCCTAGCCCCCTCCTTTGCTCCTGGCCTGCTCCCGGGGTTCCCAGCTGACTTTTGCTCAGTTCATCTGAATCCTTCAGGCAGAAACCTCTAGCAGTGCTTTGGCAAAGACTCACAGTTTGATGATAAACTTTGGTGCTTTCCCCACTAACATAGAAACTGCAGACAGCATATTTCCTGAGCTAATAGAGGCGATATTTTAAACATTTAATCTGCAAAAGACAGCAGCAGCATTAACATTCATCCAATATTTAGTACTGAATGCAGTCTATGTCACAGCCCTATGTTAAATGCTCTACATTCATTACCTTGTTTGCAGTCTGGAAAAAGATCAGATAAAGGAACTGTGGTTCACAGGGATTGCAACCCATACTCAAGGTAGCATAGCTAGAGAGTGTGAGAAGAGGAATTGATGCCAATGTCACCGGACTTCAGGTCCAGCTGGCTCAGCACTGTGCTCTGTCTGGTCCACTCACCCACCGGTCTGCCTTCTGGGGCTGACGATGGTGCCAGTGCTTGCAACTCCTGGTCATGGTGCAACCCAAGTAGAAAGCCTTCTCCCTTTTATGATAACAGACAAGAACAATGCTTGAAATATTTTACTCTTTACATAGCTTTATTGATACAACTGGATCGTAGGGTCAAGTGTTATAGGGAGAATAAAGTGATGCCTCTTCCAGGAAATTATCCTGCATTCCTCCAACTAAGCAGTGAGGACACAGAAATGGAAACATCTGAATCCAACAGGGGGTCTGCATTTCAAGACTCAGAGACACGCTGAAGGATTTCTGAAGCAGGGAAGTGACTCTGTAAATCTGATATTTCTATTAGTTGTAATTTTCTTTAAATAGTCCCCTACTTAATTTTATCTCTTCTGCATGAGCAGTAATTCAATGACATCTTCCCAATCCACACAGGTATATCTAGGCGTGCTGAGAGATGAAGCTGCTGGAGCTCTTGTGTGGGCTCCTGCCCAAGGCCCAGAACTGCTTTTAGAAGTTACGTGTCCATTAATAAGTGATTGCACATTGGGAACGCCATGCAGGGGCGTGTAAAGAAAGCTTTTCTTCTTGCAAATGAGCCTCAGTCAAGGCCAGCAACAGATGATGACATAAATGAGCAAATCCAGTGGCCACATGAGACATTGTCTAAAATAATCCATGCACTGTGAGTTCCTGGGCCTCCAGGTCCAAACTTCTGCCATGCTTTTCCTTCCATCTCTTGATGTCTTACCCACACATATGTCCAGGATTGCCTGCTGCTCGTAGCAGAAAGTCTGTACCTAGCTGCTGTGCTTGTGCGCTGATTCAGCAAGAGGCTGGAGAGGAAACCGAGGCCGCGCTGAAGCATTCCCCAGATCATCCTCAGATGCACAGAGAGGTTTCAGTGAGGATCAGAGAATGGGGCTTTTCCTGTCCTCCTCTTTCATTTGTTCAGCAGTCAGTGGGGAGGAGCCAGGTGGGTATGTTTATTTGACGCTTGCTGTGTGTCAGGGACTCCTCAAGGCACCAAGGATGAGCGCTAAGAGAGGCACAGCTGGCGTGTCCTTGGCAGAGCTGGAAGTTGCCTTTGTTGCTAAGTGCCGGAGGCACTTGGCTTCGTGAGTGAGCCCCCTGAAGCGCAGCCTCTTCATCGGTGCATGAGAAGCTTCATTCATGAGCAGGCTGGCTGCCACTCCAGAACCTGGCCGGGTAGTAGACAAGGATCTGACCAATTGGAGTTTAATATGACTTCTTTTCCCCCTGTATTTAGTAGAGTCTACAGGGTCTCACTACACAGATCAGATGTGTTTTCAGATCTTCCTGTTTTCACCCTCCCAAGAGCTGGGATTACAGGCACACGCCAGCATGCCCAGTCTCAGTGCCCCCTGGGGCGGGGCTGGCACAGCATGCACAGGATCGAACCCCAGTCCCTGCATCTGCCTAAGTAGGAGCTTTAATCTGCTGAGCTATCTGGCTGGCACTAATTCAATTTTTCTTCCACTGGGCTTCTTTACAAGACATCCTCTCTCCCAGCCTACGCCCCTCCAGAGAGGTTTAAGATCTCTGTTACTGCTGAACATGGCTTTTATACTAGGGCTATCTTTCTACTGTTAACTGAAATTCCATATTTTTCACATTTATGTTTACTCACTGAACACTATTATTTAGAAAAGCCTCTGAAGCAGGAGTAGCTTCACTTTCCTTATGAGAAAGAAATTTTCTGCAGCAGTGGATTTCTAGAGCACCTATGAACACTCAGGGCCTGGCAAGCTTAGCCAGTCTCCATCTAATTCTAGAAGTAAACCAATCTTCCAGGTATGAAGCAGGACTCACACTCAGGCTTTCTGAGTACTCAGTCCAGGCTTTTAATCAGATCTTTACATTCAGGTGCCAAAAGACATCCAAAAGAGGCAAAAGTTGGAAGCAAGTGACCAGCCACCTGGTTTTCCCAGGACTGAGCTGGTATCAGAAGGATGAGCCTTTATCCTCAGAAACCCCTCAGTCCCCAGAGAATGTGAGAGAGAGGGAGGGAGGGAGG